>APFE031678310.1:9593-50297 GCA_000404065.3 Pinus taeda | reverse complement strand
ATTACGGCTTGTAAGGTGGAAGACTCGGCTTCCTATGGATAAAAGGTTGCAAGCCTATAGGGGTCTCCCAATATATACTCGACGGTACGTGGGAGCACAATCCGTACAAGCACTTACCGTTTCACCGTGGAGGAATCACCCAACCACTCAACGATAAACTACCAGGTTTAAAGACGTCGAAACACGTCTCTAACCTAGACCTCTAGAATATGTGCGTTATGTTCCAATGCGTTGTTAGGTTCGTTCAGTTTATTTTACGGTTTATCTTTAATTATGTTTCAGTTTTCGGTCCTACCGTATGTGATCTCTTGAAACTTCCTAAATGCAAACTATATGCGAAAATTGTATCGTTTCATTGAATGAACTCTATCTACAGGAGAGTTGAGATTTTTATACAAACAAAACGATCACAAAGATCCTAATGCAGCTAATAACAAGAAATGAAAATCTTTTTCTTTTTTTCTTTTTAAAAGTAACAATTAACAAGAAATGCTAATTAATAAAAAGCAAAAGATCTTTTGTTTTTTCTTTTCTTTTAGAATAGTATGATGCACTCAATAGATCTCAAGAGATATGCACCCAATAGATAATTCTAGAACCAATTCTGAAACGTCAAAAATGACATATCAAAACAAGGAAAACACAAAGACTTTCAATGAACCATGTGATCTAAGTTCAAATGAAGTCAAGCAAAAGATAAACAAGCTAAAAGTGAATTACTTGCAGCATAGAACGCCAAACTTGTACAACTACCAGAGGAGTGCGGAAAACAACCAAAAAGCTGACTGGATCATCAAACCATAATTTCCTACAGAAGGCTCGACATGCAAAGCCACTAGGGCTAAAATATAAAATCGATAGAAAAAAGCAAACAGCTGAAGGATAAAAAGAATAACCAGTCACATAAAGGTCCAACAAACTTCCAGAAGCTGTAAAAGATGTAACAAGATACAAAATCCAAGCTCAGAAGGCTGACAAACAAGCTAACTGAAAAAGTTAACAAGTCTGGTGCGACTGTCAGACTGCAACTCGCGCTATAAAGGGATTGGCGCGGGTTGTCAGTTAGCAACAAGCGCCAACTGGCGCGACTGTCAAAAGAAAAATCGTGCTAATAAAGCTTGCCAAGTAAAAAAAACAAAATAGGTAGTCCAAAGCTTGGTTTACAGTATCTAGAAAGGCCAGCAAGCAAGAAACAACAAGAAATTCAATCCAGAAAGCTATCCAAGCCAGCAAACAAGAGAAAAACTAACATGCAAGACAAAGTCGAAATTGTTCAGTCCGTAAACCAAACCAGAGATTGACTGAAGTGGCTTTGATCTACTTCACTACTGCAAAGCAATAGTGTTTCGAAGGCTATCTGGCCGTACTTCAAGCTCCGTCTAAAGTTTACAAATCAAACAACACAATCAAACAACAAGCTTCTCCCCAACGGAGTCGCCAAATTGTTGAACAGGTAAATCCCCTCTGCGGACAGAGGCGATCTCACTAGCCCAACACGGGTCTAGCAACAATCACACAACACTAACACGCAGGTTCCTAATTGCAAATCAAAGATCGATGATGATGGCCTACCTGGATTCCAACGCTAGTACTTGTAGAAGAATCGTCACTCCCGTTCCTTTGCTCTGGCTGGTCACAATCCCCACGATCTTCGTGAACGGACACCTACACATACAAAGAACGACACAAATACAAGCATAAAATCCAATAGATGCAACCATATATCAGTCATAAAAGATATAACTCAATCATCATTATAAAGACACATGAGTGGAACCATAATGATAGTCATCTATTAATGAGTAAAAGCAGAGAAAGATACAACCAAGGTTCTGACGTTGAACCTATTCTCTGACTGGGCAAGCAGCTACATATGCCTTGCAAAAGACTCCCTCTCTCTCAGGATTCCGACAGCATAACCTCCCTATGCTTCACAATTCTTACTATCACTCTAGCATTACTTCAACACTCACAAAGACTCTAGCAAAACTAGCTTGTCTAATGCATGAGGACAGTCATTTATAGATGGAGTTGGGAGGAAGATACAATGTAACAGGACGCCCATTGTGGATTGGCATTATCCCTGAAAAGCCACTGAACTTAGTTGTCATGGATAAAAAGATGACACTCGACCTCTATCATGAGGATTTTTCCCTCAAAGAACTTCATGACAAGAGAGGAAAAAAACATAGGCGGTGCGCGTTGGCCAAAAATCATTACTAAACTTAGTTGGCGCGGGTGTGCTCTAGGACAGAGCGCCAATGGGCGCCCCCCTTTTGAGGATCTGAAGTCATTGGCGCGGGTAAGACACTGTGTACCTGCGCCAATGGAAAAAGGGCACTTTTCAGGGATAATTTGCAGAAAGTGTCTTCAAGGAACATGAAGTACATACTTAGGGGAACATAATGCCTATTTTTCTAGGTTATGTCACTCCTCATAGGTCCTAGAATGTGTCCTCCAATATACGAAAACAGGGGTAACAGGGACGGTGACCAACGGTGACAAATTACTGTGTAACAATAAGCATGAGAGTACATCTATTATTAACAAATGATATAGATTTATAATACATGGGAGTGACCTTTGGATTCCATTTTCCAAGGTCTCTTGGACTCCCTTTGGTTGTTTAGCTTCCACACCAACCCTTACAAGATTAGGTGTCCAACATTCCCCCCCTTAATCTGAAGGGTTATGTATGAGTCCAAGAAGAGAGTTGTAATACAAAATGTGCAAAAGCATGCATGGCAGCACTAGGCTGAATGTGCTCTCTGAAATGTTGGTATAAGGTGGGTGGTTTAAGGATGACCAACAACACTGGAATGCTTAGTGAAGTTCTCGGAACTCTTCCAAGTCTGGCATGAAGCTCAAGTCTTTTGCTAGAGGAAGTGCTCCTAATGTTTTGAAGAGGGAAACCTTCAACCATGAAAGGGAGGTCTCACCCCGCATAAAAGGGAGAACCTCAACTTGGAAAGGGAGGTCTCAACCTGTGATGGTTTGAGAATCACCATCAACTTTGGAATGCTTAATGAAATTCTTGGAACTCTTCCAAAACTGGAAAGAAGATGACGTCTTCTGCTAGAGGAAGTGTCCCCAATTCTTTGAAGAGGTATCACTGGCTGAAGGCATGCTCAGGGACATATTTGTATTTGGCTACAACTCTGAATTTGGTATGGCAAGTTGTGGCTCAGGCTCGCTTGATGTGGCTTTGAAGCTTGTAGATGACCATTAGTTCCCCCCTGTCAGATACAAGGTGAGATGATGGAGAAAATGCAACTGCAAGACTATTCAATATTCGAGAACAAATCTTGTTGTATGAGTGAAATATCTTCTTGGTTGTTGAAGCCCATTGCCAAGAAGCGATCCATCCAAGATGAATCTTTGTTCTTGTAGGAGGTTTGTTTCTGAAGCATCTAGTTGACGAATGATTGGTTTTTTGATAGTGCCTACATGGATGAAGATCAAAACAGTGAACTTTCATGTGGCCAACTCAGTCACAGTGTTGGCATTTCATAATCTGTTGTTGTTGCTGTGGAAGAGGGGTAGAATCTAAAACAACTAAAGGTGAACTTTCATGAAGGAATCCAACACTCTGAAACTGAATGGGCTTTGAGTAATCTGGAATATGAAAGGAAACCTCCTTATCATATTCAAGACATGTTCTTTGCTTGTTGTGTACAAGCACTTCCTAAGGTCTGTTGATGGGCTTGGGAAGTGCAAATTGAACTTCTGCATCTGCATGTACAACTGCTGCTTCATTGGATAATAAATTTGAATGAACTTCAACAATATTGACTTGTTGTTTATGGGAGTCTGTTTCAATCTTCTGAATAGAAACAAGTTCAAAATGATGACTCCACTATTGTAATTCTTCCTGCTGTAGTTGAGATTCAAGCTGAAAAAACTCAAATTATATTCTCTTGTGCATTTTGTAGACAAATTTTAATATTGGAAAGAGAGGTTTTGTTGATCTTAACCATCTCTTCAACTGTGGAATGTATTAAATTATTTAGTAGTTTCAATACGTCATCAATTCGATCCATTTCAAACCAATATAATGATGTTATCTTCAACTACAAATTGTCCTATAAAATTATAATAGCTACAACTATTACATGAGTAGAATGATACCAATATCACCAAACCATTGTAGCAGTTAGGGAAGTATCAATTTCAACGCAACAAATGACTCACTGCTGCAATGTACTTACTTCTCAAATTATTCAAACTACTCACACTGTGAAAAAGAGAGTCAATCTTTGACTTTCTTTGCAAATGAAATTTGTCGGCAGTTCTAGTAGAGCCTAGTTTGTGTCGTCAAGATACCAAAGAAAGGAAGCTGGATCGAACCCTATGAACTAATTTCTCATCACCAAACTAAAGCTTCAAAAGAATCGAGTACCTTCACCCAGTGCTAGAATTAGGAAAATTATGAAACGATCAACGAAGTATCTTTAACGTAGTGATTTGTCAAGCCTTTTTTTGGAAGGTCAAAATTCAATAATTTTTCAAATTTAACATTTGTTTGCAAAGTAATGGCCCCATTGGTTTCAAATCCTCAACCAGCCATAGCCCCTGGATTTGTCCCTTTGGCAAATGCAGCACAAGGGATACAATTTAGATGCAGAGCGCTTGAGAAAGCAAATGCAAGAGGTTGTTGTTGGTAATTATAGAGCATTCATTATTGTAGTTGACACATTGCAGTCAGTTAGGGAAGAAGTGAGTTCAATTGACAAACATTTGGAGTCATTGATATCAGAAGTGCTAAGGCTTACTAGTGATACAGTGAGTTTATGGACTCAGCTCAGCAAATATTAGAGAAGCAAAGGTTAAACTATACTCTTCTGCATCTGTATAGAAGAAAACTAAAGCAGACATAGCCTTTGAAAATGAAAGGATTCAAGGCATGTTATATATGTCTAAGTATTGACAACTTGGTTTTTTTTATTACAACTGAAGCATCACTGAAATCAAATAGAAGAACAAGTCTCCAGTGACCAGGGTGGGCAACAAGACATTCACTTTGTTGAAAGAGAGCGATCTGAGAGTCAAAGTTGGGTGGGATGCACCCCTCCACTTATAGATTACCTCTGTCACCGCTGAAATCTTCGGCACCAAGTTGCCCCCTCAATACTAGCTCACCTTCCCTCCAGCCCACAAATTCTTGATTTTCACATGGAATGGTGCTACTGTGGAAGTAGATGGCAAAGCAGAAGAAGTTAGGCAAACAACACAATCTATGCTATCACAACTTCTTTAGAGACTTAGAGCAAATATTTAGTTGCCAGAATGTCTTCGAGTACATTACAGCTCCTCGATGTCGACACAGCCAGGGCCGGGGAGGTGGCTAATATTGTCATGGCCTTGTTGCTCGGACTAATCCGTCCCATGCACTTGTCGTTGAAACAGGGCTTTTCTAGGTCCAGTTGGCTTGGATCACTCCAGCCCCTTTGCCGGGGTATGCGCCACTGCCATGGTCTTGTGCTTCGGATAATCGGTCGATCGACCTCGACCTACGCTCAAGATTAGAGTCCTCTATTACGATTACAAAGAGGTTAAGGGAAAAGTTGTGAGAGGGTGTATATCTTTCCCCCAACTACCAAACAGATGGATACTCTTAATGATTTGCTTTCTGAAAGTGAACTTGTATCACTCCACTATGTTGTGACAAATGAAACACTATAGATTCTCAATATTGAAACTTTGCAACACATAAAGCCAGGGGCCTTTATTGTGAATACTAGCAGTAACCACTTATTGGATGATTGTGCCCTAAAAAACTTCTAATAGATGGAACTGTGGCGGGATTTGCGTTGGATGGTGTAGAAGGTCCTCAATGAATGGAAGCATGGGTAAGAGAAATGCCAAATGTGCGGATTTTTCCACGCAGTTTTGACTACAGTGAAGAGGCAGGCAGTTATTCTCACTCCCCGGCCCATTTCTTCTCAACTACCATGTTAAACAATTCTTATTGCATCATATTCAAACACCGGGCGGCTTGTTTATTGGCCAAGAAATTAATCAAAATACAATAAAAACTAAGCCCACGTTGTCAGAATTCACAACATTGTTAGGACCAACCTATTTCATGATGAGGGAGTGTTAGTGTAGCAGAGTCTTGGAACAATTGCAGAAGGCGTTAAATGTGTAGAGAATATGGTAGAGGCATTTTTTCTATTTGAGACCCAGGATAGATAACCCAGCATGAATCTTGCTGAAAGGTTAGCTTCACAATGCGCATCATGAAATAGGCATGCACACAATAATGACAGTTCTATCTGTAGGAATGCAGAACTAACATGCACAGAGAGGCCACAACTAGTGGCTCAAATTTGAGCAGGGCAGAAATTCGCCTACAGCTCTGATACCATGTTTGGACATATATGGCAGACACAAAGTGTGAATGATAAGCATGAGAGTGCATCTATTATTAACAAATGATATACATTTATAATACATGGGAGTGACCATTGGATTCCATATTCCAAGGTCTCTTGGACTCCCTTTGGCTATTCAGCTTCCACACCAACCCTCAGAGGATTAGGTGTCCAACATCATTTAATAAGGATATAATGTTGTTATGGTCTTCATGTTTTTCCTTAAATACCCTACCAAAGAGTGCCTTAATTTTCTAGTGGAGGGTAATGGAGTTCAAGTATTCTCTCCATATTCCACTTATGCTTCCAAGATTAGGAACCCAATTAGCTACTTCAGCTTGACTTTCAAAGTTTAAGTAGACTTGATGGCCATTAATGAACCGTTATATCACTTCATGTCTAGAACATATCGTGACCATCGGATTGTAAGTTACAAAAGTACATAGTAAAGAAACACACTTTACCTAACTCTACACTAGACCAAGTTATACTTAACTATTTCCTATGTGTTGGAATATCCTAACATCCCCCCTTAAGAAAAAATTGGGATAGGATTGAAGGATGTACAAATAGGACACAATAGGAGAAGGAAGGAGGCATTAGAGCCTATCTCCCATTAGTGACAACTTCTTGAACTCTAACCATATATCGAAGTTTAGTTAACTTCACCTTTGTGATAGCCTTTGTAAAGATGTTTGCAACTTGATCATCGATTGAATAATATTGCACTTCAAGAACATGGTCATGAATGAGCTTTTTGATGAAGTGCATGTGTAGTTCAATGTGTTTGTTACACTAATGTTGGATTGGATCTTTTCATAGTTGAATGACACTTTTCTTATCACACCAAAGTGTAGTCGGATGCTACTACTGAAAGCCAAACTCTGAAAGGATTTGATGAAGCCACAAGGCTTCCTTACTAGCTTCTATGGTGCCATTACACTATGCTTCTATTGAAGAAAGAGAAATGGCACTTTGTTTCTTGCAAGCCCATGTAATAGGTCCAGAACCAAGAGTGAACACATAACCTATAGTAGAATTCCGATCATCAGGGTCACCAGCCCAACTGGAGTTAGTGAAACTAACCAATAGAGGAGATGCTTCTGCACTGTAATGAATCCCAAACTGAACTGCACCTCGAACATAAAGAAGTATTCTTTTAGCTTCTTTCCAATGACTTTCATGTGGTTTTTTCATAAACCAAGAAATAAAGCCAATAACAAAGGAAAGGTACGGACGAGTATAGGTCAGATACAAAAGTTTTCCTACAAGCTGACGATATAAGGTAGCATCAACTTTAGGGGAAGTACAATTGACTAAAAGTTTGGCTCCATACTAAAAGGGAGAAGGGGTTGGCTTACATGCTTCCATGTGAAAGTGGCATAGAAGATCACAGGCATACTTGGACTGGGAAAGGGAAATACCTTCTTTGAATTGTAAGACTTGAAGACCGAGAAAGTAGTGCAAGTGTCCTAAGTCTGTCATTTCAAACTGCTTTTTAAGGCTGGACTTCACATGGTTTATAAGGTTGGGTTCACTACCAGTAAGGATAATATCATCAACATAAAGAACAAGAATGATAAGAGACTTACCCACTTTCTTGGTGTAGACAGTTTTGTCAGAATGACACCTAGAAAAGCCAGTATCTAAATGAAATCTATTCATTTTGGCATACCAAGCCCGAGGGGCTTGCTTGAGACCATAAAGGGATTTACTAAACTGACATACAAGGCTGGAGTCTATTTGTATAATGCCAGGAGGCTGTTCCATATAGATTTCTTCATGTAAGTCCCCATGCAAGAAGGCAAATTTAACATCCATCTGATGGACTTCCCATTTGAAAGAGGCAACAAGGGAGAAGGTTTCAGTATAGTCAATGCCTTTAAATTGTGAAAAACCCTTAGCAACAAGATGAGTTTTATGTTTATCAAATTTTCCATCTGGTCCAAACTTGGTTCTGTAAACCCATTTGCATCTAACAAGTTTTTGTCCCTTTGGAAGAGGAACAAGATCTCATGTATCATTTGTCAATAGTGAAATATATTATTCATTCATAGTTGCATCCCAATCTGGATGGCTTGAAGCTTTTGCAAAGGTGTTAGGATCATAATTCGTTGAAGCTTGAGCCAGTCAAGAAGAGGCTCTATCGAACTGAGAATGTGTACATCGATGATCTAGAGGATCACCTGCAAGAGCACCTGCTACATCCCGAGTAACATGGACCCATTTTAGAAGCCGAGGAGTTGAAGGAGGATCCCAAGAAGGTGGAGGGGGGGGGGATTGTCATCCTTGCTGTCATCATCTAAAAAAGAAATATTTTCAGAAGTAGAAGGGATAGAGAGAGGTGGCACATCCACCGAACTAGGCTCGTAGGCCGATATATTTTCAGCAAACTTTACATCTCTTCTAATAATAACATTTTTGGATTTAGGTGGAAGAATTCTATATCCTTTGACATCTTCAGAATATCCAACAAAAATATATTTTTCACTCTTAGGTTCTAAGGCTTTATGTTTCTCATTTGGAATATGGGCCCATTCTTCACTTCCAAAAACACGAAAGTGACTTACATCTGGTTTAAGTGAGCTTCATGCTTCTTCTGGAGTGATATTCTTTAAAACCTTAGTAGGAGTGTGATTTACTATGTAATTTGCAAAGTTATTTTCTTCTGCCCAAAAATTAAGATTAAGTGCTTTAGATTGAAGCATACAATTAGCCATTTCCTTTAAGGTTCGATTCTTCCTTTCAGCTACACCATTTTGTTGTGGAGTATATGGAACAGTATGTTGAATTTGAATTCCATGCTTAGTGCAGAAGTTGATGAATTTGTTGTTAACATATTCTCCGCCATTATGAAATCTTAGCTTAAGAATTTGATGTCCATATTGTTTCTCAACAAAGGCCTTAAAGGCTCAAGAACATGTTAAATACTTCACTCTTGAGTTTTAAGAAGTATACCCAAGTGTGTTTGGAGAAATCATAAATGAAAGTTAAGAAATACTTGTAGCTAGAGAATGAAACAACTGGAAGTGGACCACATAAATCACTATGCACAAGTTGTAAAGGGGCTAAGGCATGCCAAGAGGCATGTTTTTTAACACTATCCCGATAATGTTTTCCAAGTACACATCTGGAACGAACACCATCTCTGCAAGATACCATAAGAAGACTTGTCACCATATTTTATTTACATAGATTTTGAAGGGAGTGATAGTTTAAGTGACCAAATTTCTCATGCCAAAGTTTGCTCACTTCATCATTATGAGTAACAAAGACCGAGGGAGGAGTTGATGACCCAAAGTTGTTAAAATTATACAACCTTGTAGAATCATCAATAATTCCAGTAGCTAAAATCTGTCTATGATCTCTTAGGTCCTTAATTACAACACCGTGAGGTGAAAATTCAATGATTTTACCTTCACCTGAATGAGTTATCTGATATACAGATAGAAATTTGCAGGATAAGGTTGGAACACATAATAAATCATTAAATTGACCATTGTCTAGATAAATAGTTCCAGTCCCTACAACACTAAGAGATCTATCATCACCAACATATATATTTTTGGTGTTATAATCATTTAAAGAAGAAAATATGGCTTTGTTTTTGCCCATGCGAAAAGAAGCTCTAGAATCAATGAGCCATTCATGAGAATGAGAAGAAGAAGATACATTTAGTGCATAACTAGACCAAGATGCTTGACAACCACATGCAGAAAGAGTCATTCCTGAAGATGACATTGAAGTTGAAGAGTGCTCCAAATGGATTTTATGCTTCTTCATTTTTGCTTCCAAGGCTTCCATCTTCTTAAAGCATTTGGATTCTAGGTGGCCATCTCGATTACAAAAGTTGCAATGTATATTAGTCTTCTTCCCTTTGCTTTTATTTGCCTTATCATTTTGTTGAATTGATTTTCCATTTTGTTGAGACTGAAAGTGCTTAGGACTCTTGTTTGGTTTAGGACCATTCTTTTTAGGATACTACTTCTTAGGATTATTTGAATTTGGTTGTTGCTGGGATGCTAAGGATTTCTTAGAAGAGTTTCTAGTATTAAGAAGACCAAGATGTAAGAGTTTTTCTTGTTCTCTTATTAAAGAATCACAAAAGGCATCAAAAGAGGGAGACTTGCAGGCTTGTCCTTGAGAAATAAAGGCTTTTCTAGTAGAATGGAAGGTGGAAACATACATAGAGTAGGTTGGTCTTAACTTAGTAAGAACGGAATAGATAAGGCTACCATCTTCTTTCTTAACCTTAACACCTTCCAAGAGAAGTTTAAGGGTCTTGAATTTGGACAAAAAATCTTCAATGAGAGAAAAATTATTGGGGTCTAACGTAAGTAACTCATTTTCGAGTTGATGGGCTCTAATTTCATTTTTTATTCCAAAAACATTAATGAGTTGTTTCATTTCTTTATCAGGGGTATCAAGTTCTACGATATGGAATCTAAGGTCTGGAGAAATAAACATCCCTATGAACCCACATGCTTGATATTGCTTATTTTCCCTTTTCACTACCTTATCTTCATCTTTAGGTTTAGATTCTTGGCCTGAGGCTATTCTATAAAGACCTTTACTTCTAAGTAAATCCTCCATGTAGGACACCCATTGGAAGTAGTTTGTGCTATCAAGAATAATTTGACATGGAATTTCCATTTTAACAAAAACTGAAGTTGTAGATGCTGAAACTAAGTGTTCCAATGGAAAGAGTTCGAAAGATTAGGCCGATTAAAAAAAACAACTTTGAAAACGACTTCCAGATGAAGAAGTTATGGATTTTTTTAAAAAATTTGTTGAAGATGCCGACGAAGTACGTGAATGTGTGGAAGTAAATGATAATGTTATATTAAAAAAAAACCCCTCTTTCCAAACTTAATCTAATTAGCTCACTTTAAAAAAAAGTTATATGACCCACTTTTATAAATAAGTGAAAGTCACTTTTACAATGGTACTTTATGAGCTACCCACTAAATTGTAACTTAAATAAAAGATAAATAGACTTTAGAATTATAAATGACTCAATATTTATAATGGATGAGAACACATTTACATAAAGTAACTTTAAAACATAAGTTGCATGTGTTTTTTGAAAAAGTAACTCAACAAAAAGAAATACTTGAACCCAAGACCTCTATCTCTATTCTCATAAAGTAACTTTGGACCAAGTGAGCTAGTTTAAAATGTTAGTAATTTTTGGAAAAGAAGAAGGGGTGTTTTTTTTTAGTCATTGAAACTTTGGAGTTTGTGCTTACTTGCAAGAGCCCTTTTTGCCTACAAAACAAAAAACTACACAATCCAAAATGGACATGCAAAAAAAACCAAACCTTATGGCTTGAAGTTAGATTTCGCCGAAAACTAAATATCTTCCTCAATGTTTCTAATTTTCCGAGATCATAGTAAGGCGCAGTGGACAAGAGCATATGCATGAGAAAAATCCTTCTTTTCTGTTTCTGATTTATCCAAATCACATAGAGTTGTGGGGCAAAGAGCATACACAGAAATGAAAGGTATAGATCTGGTAATAAAAAACAGAGAAATAAATAAACCGAAGTAAACAGAGAGATAAATAACTAAAACTACAAATAAAGACTGTATACTTCTAGATCTTAAAAATGATGTTGCTAGGGCTACTAGAAACTTTTTCGCATGAAACAAAAGGAGTTCCTCACTGGAATAGATTCTCCTAACACAATAGAGCAATCCTCTAGGCTCGAAAGCGGTCGAAAATAGTGGATCTAGGAAATCACAGTCAGATGCAGTTGTACAGGTTTCGGATTTGAATCACCAACAGATGGGGCCCTTAAATAGCTCTAATACCATGTAGGAATTTACAGGGCAAGTTCCTTACATAGAAAACCAAGGGACACCGCTCACAAAAAGATCACAAATCAGTACACCAGTATTCTTGACGTGCTTAAAACCCTCAAAGAGGGAAACAGTGCATGGTTTGAGTCAACGTAGCCACTTTAGGAAATTTATTAATTTAAAAGAAAGAAAATTTACATAAGCTTTTCTCATGAATGATCACCTTAAAAATGACCCTCCATGCTCTTTAAATAGAGATCGTGGACCAATTGGGTGTTAAGCCACGGATCAAGTGTCTGTAATACCGAGGAGAGAATGAAACGTCGGATCACTTCATGTCTAGAACATATCATGATCGCCAAATTGTAAGTTACAAAAGTACATAGTAAAAAAACACACTTTACCTAACTCTACACTAGACCAAGTTATACTTAAATATTTCTTATGTGTCGGAATATCCTAACAGGAGCGAAAGTTTGCCCCCTTACGGACCACCAATGGGTTATTCTAGGTGGCGTGGTTTTCCTTAAATAGCAATGATGAGTCAACCTGCATTCGCAGTTAGCAGCGTGAGATGGCTGTCCTCACTGCTGGTTTGACAATTGAGTTATGGTAGGTTTTCCCACCGTGTAATTTTTCTTTAATCTTTTCAAAATTTCAAACATATACAATGTTGACTAATTAAAAAATTAAAAAATACTAAAAAAGTTTTAGTTTTCATGAGTTTTAGTCCAAAACTTAATGTATTTTTGAACTGGGAAACCTTTGCAAAGTTTAATTACTAAGCCTATATTATACAAGTGCCATGAGGTATTTTTTGAAATTGGAAAATTTTGTAAAGTTTAATTACTAAGACTATATTATACAAGTTCTATGAAAGTTTTTTTTTAAAATTAGAGAATTTTGCAAAGTTTAATTACTAAGATTCCATTATATTGCTCGGTTTAAGACACCATGTTTTTTTCAAGAAAACAATGGAAATTTAGGCACGATTTTGATAAAATTTAGTAGAAATTCTTGAAAATCAAGATTATAGTTGTTAAGCTTCAAAATTTTAGGTGTCCCACAGGTTTTTGATGGTGCTAACTCCATTTCCACCATAATGAAAAAAAAATCGAACACTCCCACAATTGAATTTAAAAACAAAAAAAAAAGCATTACTAAATTCTGAAAAAAAATGATTACTAAACAAACAAAAAATAATTGTCCAAACAAAATTGTCACATGAGACAAATTCATATTAAACAAATTCCATAAAAAATATTTAAACATGTTAAATAGATTCATACATTTTAAAAATGTGATATAAACGATATAAAAAATGATACATTTAAAATGTGATACAAACGATATAAAATAATAATCTCTATTATAGTTTTAATTTTTAATACAATCTTTAAAATAAATAAATAAAAATTATATTATTATAATTTTATGTAATATTCATTACATTACATTACAAATAGACAATATATTATCTAAGCTAAATTATATATAATAGGTTGCATTATAAACGATAGCAATTACTTTTTATGTACAAATAGTACACCATTAAAAGCATTGTGAACTCTCTAATTTAAATTGGAAGGTTGTGTAGCAACAAAATCTATGTTAATATTATAAATATTATCTAACCTAAATTATTATTATTATTATGGGTTGCATTTATAACGCAACTCCTTTTGAATGTACAAATAGTACACCATTAAAAGCATTATTTACAGATAGACCCACGATTTCCGTTGTAGGAGGGGGAGAGGGTGAAAACCTCTCTTACCATGAAATTGTAGCATACGATAATTGAGGAAACAACATGTGGATAACCAACAATAGGATCCATGGTTCCGATAGCCATAAGAACGAGATATCTAGGGTTCCGAATTCTTACGTAGGGTAAGGAAATAACCTCAACTAGGATCCCAAAAATGAAGTGTCACCGCAACCAAAAACCAATACCTACATCCCAAAGGAAACCATAGTTCTGACATATGGGGTAAGCTCAAGCAAAATCGGTAAAAAAAAATACAGCGCCTGCTAGAACATGTGTTGATTAGGAAATTCCTTGGCTTTTGGCCCTTAGAAGGAGCCCTTATTTGGTGGATAAAAAGAAATTGATAACTGTGTCGAGATGTAGAGATAAAATTAGGATCAAAAGTTTTTTTCATAGATTTTTTTTACAATCTATAGAACCATAACAAGACTTTCCAAGGTGGCCCATATTTATTCAACATGATAGGACTCTACCTATGTACTTGGTCGGAAAGTTTCAACCCTGACAAAGAGGACTTCTCTTCAGCCCCAATGTGGATCAGATTATATTCCTTGCCATAGGATTTCTAGGATGCCGAGACATTAGAAGGTACATGAAACACACTGGGCTCATTTGTAATGTGTTTAGAAGATACAAAGTAGGGTCACTATACCTCATTTTCATAGATCTGAGTCTACTTGGACATATCGAAACCAATGCCATAATATATTTGTATAAGTCATCTAGATAATATGGGGGAGAAACCTATTAATTATAAGCATGTCCCATTCCCCTGTAGAAATTTCCATGAACATCACCACCTTTTTAGGAGATTTATGTTGAATAAGCCTTCAGATCCTCCGAAAACCTAGTTGGGGATGAAGGATTTTAGAGAGTATCCACTTGTAGAACATAATAAATAAAATAGAATGAAATAATAAACAATATATATGAGAACCTAATCCAAATGGAAGGGTAAAGGGAAGAGAATGTAACAACAATGGAGGAGGAATAACAACTACCCCAGGCTAAAGGATCCATCTTGGAACCACAAGTGCAAGCGAGCATAGAAAATGGTACCAATCTAGAAAATCCCTTTAAGGATACTGTCATGAACCTTGAAGCTATAGATATAATAGACGGAGATGAGGCAGAAGACATGGAATGGGAAGGGATAGATATCTAAGAGTTAGTCATGACATGTAAGAATCAAGATCCTACCCTAATTCTGGACAATGTGGTGGTATTCATATCTCAAGCTTACATCCACACACAACAAAAGCTGCTACAAAAATCCAAAGATAAGTCAAATTCAAACTCTCCCCATCTAGATGTGAATAATACCAACACCAAGGACATAGTCAAGTTAATAAAAGAGGAAAAAAAGAGAGGAAGGAAAACCAATAGGTAACGTATTCAAGAATTAGGAGATAAACTAGTCAACTCTGGAAGGATCAAACTAGTATTAGAATACTTCCCCCTCCCCCTCCCCTCATCACTCCTTGTTCTCAATGAAATTAATGGCATGTAATGTGAGGGGTCTAATTGGAAAATAAAAGCATAGACTTCTTAGAGACAAAATTAATCTAAAAAATCCAAATGCAATTCTTTTGCAAAAGACAAAATGTTCAGAGAAACAACTAAGTGGATGAAATCCATTTGGAAGGGTGTCCAACTCATTATTGTGGATGCACAAGGTGCCTCAAGTGGGCTTGTGATAACATGGGATCCTGGATTCATTACACTCTCATACTCCATACCAACCAAGCATACCCTCATAACTAAATTTCAACAATTATGAGCAACACCTATTGGATAAATAACCAATGTATATGGTCCATACACACACAAGGCTATAGTGGCATTCATTAATTCCATGTGAGGTTTAGAGAAGAATATACAAGAAAAATCATGGATCATAGGAGGATATTTCAATATTATTTACTCTCTGACAAAAAAGAAAGGAGGAATCCAAAGGTTGGATGAAGATTCCAAACAACTTAATGATTTAATAAACAATCTTACTCCGGTTGACATGGAGACAAGTAATGGAGTATTTACTTGGAACAATTGGAGGGGATGAAAAGGAGTAGTGGCCTCTCATTTGGATAAATAAATAGTCTCATAAGCTCTAGAAGCCATAGGAAAGGAAATTCGTGCAACTATCCTCCCAATGCATGGCTCATACCTTTGGACTATTTTACTTGATTTAAAATGGGGTGGGGGTGAGGGGAGCAAAAAGCTAGGTATCAAAGACTCTGAGTGACATATGGTGCTCAAGTAATGTGTCTGTTTCCACAAATACATTCAGGAAGAAATGGAGTTCCTCGACATCTCCTCACTTGGTGTAGCATACCAATATGCTGCGAAGATTGAACATAAAATTAAACAAAATAAGAGAGACTTTGGATTCACGAATTCAAAGTAGGGAAAGAGCACCCCCAAACCATAGAACAAAGTAAAAATCCAAGGTGGAATGACCCAAGACAATTCATCGAATCCACAAGCAAAGAATGACACCACGAATATGAGGAAGGACACATGAAAGTGGTGTGAGTTCCACAAGTGCTCCATCGACAACAAAAATGAGTTTCACGCTAGGAATTCATTGGTGGCCAAGCTAAAATCTTCACGGTTCAGCGATTTTTTTATTTTGAGCCAGAACTCAACAAGGGGAACAACAAGGGGACGTAGATTATTGATGCAAAACCTAGTGTCACCATTTCCACCACCAAGGTCTAGAATACTGAGCCTAAACATCCAGAGAAGGGGGAGTTCCTCATCAACTCACAGATGTGGATGAAGGGTTCTCCACCGTAGTTCATCATTGATAATGGGAGCCAAAAGAACCTCGTCTCAGCAGAGGTGGTTAAGCGGTTGGTCCTGCTGACCACACCACACCCAAAACTATATACCATCGGGTGGCTTCACCAAGGATGAGATCTTCATGTCAGCTAGCAATGTGACCTTCCCTACAACATCAAGCCCTTCATGGATGAGGTACTATGTGATGTTTCTCCTCTTGAAGTTTTTGAATTTTTATTATGACAACCATATTTTTGGAAGCATCATGTTGTGTATGAGTCTAGAACTCGTATTGTTATTAATAATTTAGGAAGGAAACTATATAAGATATCGGAGGTAGCCTCGCCTACCGCCATCTCTTTGATCTCTGCTAAGAAATGTAGTAAGATCATCTCCCAAATCGGGGAATTTATTTTGTTTCTGATACATTCTCAAAGTAAGGGGAAGATTGTGGCCACATCCATGGCCCTTGGAAATGGTCCCTCTGCATAGCAGAAGTAAGATGGCGTATTCTTTGAAATCCTTAAATCTACTTCTACCACCCCTCTCTTTGGACTGGGGTTAACGTCTACCCAACTAGGGAAAATAATGATATTTGTTTTAGATGCATGTTTCTTGACATTATTAAGCTAACTATTAAGTATTCAACATTTTAATGAATCTTATCACACAATCAACAATGAAAATTGATTTCATGCATGCTTGACCATAATGTACATTTCTAATTCCTACTAATTGCAATCTACTCAAAGATAAGGTACTTTGAGGTGACAATGACCACCCAAATTATTGCGAAGAGGCAAAAAATTGTTAAAAACCTTAGAGATTCTCCATATTGCTTCTAAACACATCAAATCACTACGAGTGTTAACAACCAAATGGATTCTCCATATTGCTTCTAAATGCACTACATGTCTAGTTGATACATCTCTGTCCAATCCTATTAAAACTAAAGAGAATGAATCAAAACTCTAATTAATTTATCATAAAACCTCGACAACACATATGCTCCATAAAAGAGTGTGCGTATGATTATATCAAATAGAATAAAATGCATACAACTTTGTCTAGAACTAATCCACCCTTCACCAACAAAATGGCCATGTTATTTTGTGATATAGGTGGATATTAGTGTGCACTTGCATATTCCACTTCGACCCCCAGCACTGTTTCCTTTTAGTTTCCTTAATTCTAGTACAACTTTCTATTTTTGGTAGTTTTTACGGTTCCTAAAGTTCCAGAGTAATTTTGAGGTCCTAAAATACGTTTTATGGGAAAAAAGAGAGATTGGAAGAATGACTAGCATATGTTTTACAAATTCTTTTCTTGCCTTCTCATGGAGATCTTTGAAATGAGGTATTATGATAGCCATACAGAGATCGTATGCCAAAGTTATGACTGTAGGAAGTTTTCGGTCCAACTTACCCCAACGGAGCCTAAAACCATTGGTGCTTCATCTCCTGGGGTTAGGGTTTCACATTTATTCTTTATAATAAAAAGGCCTCTAAGCATAATTGGAAAACAGTACAAAACACATGTAGCTATCACATCTCTTCTCAGAGATAAGCAACATTTCCCGAACTAGTTTGTTCCATTTTTCATATCACAACAAACTTCAGTACTTGTTATTAATTAATTGAAGTTCTGTTCTTTTGTTGTATCTCTATGTTTTGTTTAAATTTGTATTTCATGTCATTCCTTCATAAATTTGGATCAATGGTATCAAAGAAGTATGCTCTTTCTCTATTTTTTGTGTGTCTCGCCAATGATGTTCGGGTATAAGGAGTTGGGACTTGAACTATTTGAGCCTTTGAAAGATCGTCCCCGTTGACATCAATGGCCTCCCATGGCGGAAGAAATGAAAGATGAGGGAGTAGGAGATCCTATCAAATTATTGCTCGAAGAAGCCCTTGAGCAGCAAAGGAATGAGATGATGGACCACTTTTCCCAGATCCTTCGACAGATGCCAAAATGCGATGCATCTTCTTCTAGTGGTCACTTTGGAGGCATCACCCCCTTCATGGTGCAATTTAAATTTGATATACCTATATTCGAAGGTCAAATAGATGAAAATGATGTAGATAAATGGTTAAGTCTATTGGAAGGTTATTTTTCAGTCCATAGTTTCTTTGATAGGGAAAATATTACTTTTTCATTGCTTGGGGCTGCCCCCCATGTCAAGGAATGGTGGGAAACTTACTATGATAAAAAGGCGAAGGAAATTTCACTGTTTACGCCACACCCTCTTGAAACTCTTTCTGAGATGTTGTCAAGGAACAATATTAAATTATTGGGAGCTATGAAGAAAATTACATACAATGGACCACACTTCGACAGTAAAG
The DNA here is from genome assembly GCA_000404065.3 of Pinus taeda. NCBI lineage: Eukaryota > Viridiplantae > Streptophyta > Pinopsida > Pinales > Pinaceae > Pinus > Pinus taeda. The sequence goes on along the minus strand of APFE031678310.1, from coordinate 31,224 downwards.
GGACCAAAATGTGCATGAGATCACAAATATGTTTCATACTCTATGCACAAAGCTAGGTATCAAAGACTATGAGCGACATTTGGTGCTCAATTACTGCGTCTCTTTTCACAAATACATTCAGGAAGAAATGGAGTTCCTCGACATCTCCTCGCTTGGTGCAGCATGCAAATATGTTGCCAATATTAAACATAAAATTAAACAAAATAAGCGAGACTTTGGATTCACAAATTCGAAGCAGGGAAAGAGCACCCCCAAACCATAGAAAAAAGGACAAATCCAAGGTGGAATGATCTAAGATGATCCATCGAAGCCACAAGCAAAGAATGGCACCATGAATATGAGGAAGGACACATGAAAGTGGTGTGAGTTCCACAAGTGCCCCACCAACAACACAAATGAGTGTCACGCCAGGAATTCGTTGGTGGCTGAGCTAAAAGCTTCATAGTTCAATGATTTTTTTATTCTGAGCCAGAATCAACAAGGGGAACAACAAGGGGATGTATATTATTGATGCAAAACCCGATGCCACCATTGCCACCACCAAGGTCTAGAATACTGAGCCTAAACATCCAGAGGAGGGGGAGTTCCTTGTCCACTCACAGATGTGGGTGAAGGGTTCTCCATTGTAGTTAATTGTCAATAATGGGAGCCAAAAGAACCTCGTCTCAGTAGATTCCATTATATTGCTCGGTTTAAGACACCATGTTTTTTTCAAGAAAACAATGGAAATTTAGGCACGATTTTGATAAAATTTGGTAGAAATTCTTGAAAATCAAGATTATAGTTATTAAGCTTCAAAATTCTAGGTGTCCGACAGATTTTTGATGGTGCTAAATCCATTTCCACCATAATGGAAAAAAAAATCGAACACTCCCACAGTTGAATTTAAGAACAAAAAACATTACTAAATTCTGGAAAAAATAATTACCAAAACAATCAAAAATAATTATCCAAATTGTCACATGAAACAAAATCATATTAAACAAATTCCATAAAAATATTTAAACATGTTAAGTAGATTCATACATTTAAAATGTGATATAAACGATATAAAATAATGATACATTTAAAAATGTGATACAAACGATATAAAATAATAATCTTCTATTATAGTTTTAATTTTTAATACAATATTTAAAATAAATAAATAAAAATTATATTATTATAATTTTATATAATATTCACTACATTACATTATAAACATACAAATATTATCTAACCTAAATTATTATAATGGGTTGCATTTATAACATTAGCAATTACTTTTTATGTACAAATAGTACACCATTAAAAGCATTATTTACAGATAGACCCACGATTTCCCTTGTAGGAGGGGGAGAGGGTGAAAACCTCTCTTACCATGAAATTGTAGCATACGATAATTGAGGAAACAACATATGGATAACCAACAATAGGATCCATGGTTCCGATAGCCATAAGAACGACATATCTAGGGTTTTGAATTCTTACTTAGAGTAAGGAAATAACCTCAACTAGGATCCCAAAAATGAAGTGTCACCGCAACCAAAAACCAATACCTACATCCCAAAGGAAACCATAGTTCTGACATATGGGGTAAGCTCAAGCAAAATCGGTAAAAAAAAATACAGCACATTCTAGAACATGTGTTGATTAGGAAATTCCTTGGCTTTTGGCCCTCAGAAGGAGCCCTTATTCGGTGGATAAAAAGAAATTGATAACTGTGTCGAGATGTAGAGATAAAATTAGGATCAAAAGTTTTTTTCATAGATTTTTTTTACAATCTATAGAACCATAACAAGACTTTCCAAGGTGGCCCATATTTATTCAACATGATAGGACTCTACCTATGTACTTGGTAGGAAAGTTTCAACCCCGACAAAGAGGACTTCTCTTTAGCCCCAATGTGGATCAGATTATATTCCTTGCCATAGGATTTCTAGGATCCCGAGACATTAGAAGGTAAATGAAACACACTTGGCTCATTTGTAATGTGTTTAGAAGATACAAAGTAGGGTCACTATACCTCATTTTCATAGATCTAAGTCTACTTGAAGATATTGAAACCAATGCCATAATATATTTGTATAAGTCATCTAGATAATATGGGGGAGAAACCTATTAATTATAAGCATGTCCCATTCCCTTGTAGAAATTTCCATGAACATCACCACCTTTTTAGGAGATTTTTGTTGAATAAGCCTTCAGATCCTCCAAAAACCTAGTTGGGGATGAAGGGTTTTAGAGAGTATCCACTTGTAGAACATAATAAATAAAATAGAATGAAATAATAAACAATATATATGAGAACCTAATCCAAATGGAAGGGTAAAGGGAAGAGAATGTAACAATAATGGAGGAGGAATAACAACCACCCCAGGCTGAAGGATCCATCTTGGAACCACAAGTGCAAGCGAGCATAGAAAATGGTACCAATCTAGAAAATCCCTTTGAGGATACTGTCATGAACCTTGAAGCTATAGATATAATAGACGGAGATGAGGCGGAAGACATGGAATGGGAAGGGATAGATATCTAAGAGTTAGTCATGACATGTAAGAATCAAGATCCTTCTCTAATTCTGGAAAATGTGGTGGTATTCATATCTCAAGCTTACATCCACACACAACAAAAGCTGCTACAAAAATCCAAAGATAAGTCAAATTCAAACTCTCCCCATCTAGATGTGAAGGATACCAACACCAAGGACATAGTCAAGTTAATAAAAGAGGAAAAAAAGAGAGGAAGGAAAACCAATGGGTAACGTATTCAAGAATTAGGAGATAAACTAGTCAACTCTAGAAGGATCAAACTAGTATTAGAATACTTCCCCCTCCCCCTCCCCTCATCACTCCTTGTTCTCAATGAAATTAATGGCATGTAATGTGAGGGGTCTAATTGGAAAATAAAAGCATAGACTTCTCAGAGACAAAATTAATCTTAAAAATCCAAATGCAATTCTTTTGCAAAAGACAAAATGTTCAGAGAAACAACTAAGTGGATGAAATCCATTTGGAAGGGTGTCCAACTCATTATTGTGGATGCAAAAGGTGCCTCAAGTGGGCTTGTGATAACATGGGATCCTGGATTCATTACACTCTCATACTCCATACCAACCAAACATACCCTCATAACTAAATTTCAACAATTATAAGCAACACCTATTGGATAAATAACCAATGTATATGGTCCATACACACACAAGGCTATAGTGGCATTCATTAATTCCATGTGAGGTTTAGAGAAGAATATACAAGAAAAATCATGGATCATAGGAGGATATTTCAATATTATTTACTCTCTGACAAAAAAGAAAGGAGGAATCCAAAGGTTGGATGAAGATTCCAAACAACTTAATGATTTAATAAACAATCTTACTCCGATTGACATGGAGACAAGTAATGGAGTATTTACTTGGAACAATTGGAGGGGATGAAAAAGAGTAGTGGCCTCTCATTTGGATAAATAAATAGTCTCATAAGCTCTAGAAGCCATAGGAAAGGAAATTCATGCAACTATCCTCCCAATGCATGGCTCATACCTTTGGACTATTTTACTTGATTTAAAATGGGGTGGGGGTGAGGGGAGCAAAAAGCTAGGTATCAAAGACTCTGAGTGACATATGGTGCTCAAGTAATGTGTCTGTTTCCACAAATACATTCAGGAAGAAATGGAGTTCCTCGACATCTCCTCACTTGGTGTAGCATACCAATATGCTGCGAAGATTGAACATAAAATTAAACAAAATAAGAGAGACTTTGGATTCACGAATTCAAAGTAGGGAAAGAGCAACCCCAAACCATAGAACAGAGTAAAAATCCAAGGTGGAATGACCCAAGACAATTCATCGAATCCACAAGCAAAGAATGACACAACGAATATGAGGAAGGACACAGAAAGTGGCGTGAGTTCCACAAGTGCTCCATCAATAACACAAATGAGTTTCACGCTAGGAATTCATTTGTGGCCGAGCTAAAATATTCACAGTTCAACGATTTTTTTATTCTGAGCCAGAACTCAACAAGGGGAACAACAAGGGGATGTATATTATTGATGCAAAACCCAGTGTCACCATTTCCACCACCAAGGTCCAGAATACTGAGTCTAAACATCTAGAGAAGGGGGAGTTCCTCATCAACTCATAGATGTGGATGAAGGGTTCTCCATTGTAGTTCATCATTGATAATGGGAGCCAAAAGAACCTCGTCTCAGCAGAGGTGGTTAAGCGGTTGGTCCTACTAACCACACCACACCCAAAACTATATACCATCGGGTGGCTCCACCAAGGAGGAGATCTTCGTGTCAGCTAGTAGTGTGACCTTCCCTACAACATCAAGCCCTTCATGGATGAGGTACTATGTGATGTTTCTCCTCTTGAAGTTTTTGAATTTTTATTATGACAACCATATATTTAGAAGCATCATGTTGTGTATGAGTCTCAACCTCGTATTGTTATTAATAATTTAGGAAGGAAACTATATAAGATATCGGAGGTAGCCTCACCTACCGCCATCTCTTTGATCTCTGCTAAGAAATGTAGTAAGATCATCTCCCAAATTGGGAAATTTATTTTCTTTCTGATACATTCTCAAAGTAAGGGGAAGATTGTGGCCACATCCATGGCCCTTGGAAATGGTCCCTCCGCATAGCAGAAGTAAGATGGTGTATTCTTTGAAATCCTTAAATCTACTTCTACCACCCCTCTCTTTGGACTGGGGTTAACGTCTACCCAACTAGGGAAAATAATGATATTTGTTTTAGATGCATGTTTCTTGACATTATTAAGCTAACTATTAAGTATTCAACATTTTAATGAATCTTATCACACAATCAACAATGAAAATTGATTTCATGCATGCTTGACCATAATGTACATTTCTAATTCCTGCTAATTGCAATCTACTCAAAGATAAGGTACTTTGAGGTGACAATGACCACCCAAATAATTGGGAAGAGGCAAAAAATTGTTAAAAACCTTAGAGATTCTCCATATTGCTTCTAAACACATCAAATCACTACGAGTGTTAACAACCAAATGGATTCTCCATATTGCTTCTAAATGCACTACATGTCTAGTTGATACATCTATGTCCAATCCTATTAAAACTAAAGAGAATGAATCAAAATTCTAATTAATTTATCATAATACCTCGACAACACGTATGCTCCATAAAAGAGTGTGCCTATGATTATATCAAATAGAATAAAATGAATACAACTTTGTCTAGAACTAATCCACCCTTCACCAACAAAATGGCCATGTTATTTTGTGATATAGGTGGATATTAGTGTGCACTTGCATATTTCACTTCGACCCCCAACACTGTTTCCTTTCAGTTTCCTTAATTCTAGCACAACTTTCTATTTTTGGTAGTTTTTACGGTTCCTAGTGGCTTCTCTATGGTTTTTTAACGCTTCTTGAGGTGCCTTGTATAGCTTGATAACCTTATTTTCCCATATTTTTTCCTTCCTCCAAGTCTAATGTTGATGTCTACCACGCTTAGTGCTCATTCAATAATAGTTTGGCTCATTTCTTACCATAGTACACCAAATGTAACCCTTGATCCCAATATATCATGCCCATGATCATTTTAAAACCACATTGCTACCCTGACATCCCCTTATTTGATTCCTAGTCCCTTGGTTAATCTAGTTCCTCTTCCTTACCCTAGAAGAGTCCTCACAATTTAAGGCAATTCCCTACCTTAATATATATTCATATAGGTAGTGGCATACTTCATGGTAATCAGTGGGTATCACTAGGTCTAGTTTCCTCACAATGGCCCTATGTTTAGAATTTTTCCAGCTCTAGTACGTTTTTGTGTGCTTTGCCATGTTCAAGTTGTCATTGTTTAACTTTTTAGATAACTTCATGCACCCAAACCAGATAGCCTGATGTTCTTCCTACAGCATAGGAACACAAATTTTCATAAGACTCATCATAAAAAAATTGTGATAAACTTAAATTATACTCCATTAATGTATATATCCATGAAGTGAACCCTATAATTTTCATTTTCTTCCTATCACAACAAAACCAATTAGTCTGTTTTACATATCATCATATATCAGAATTTTGAGTAAAACTAATTCATGGTACTAACTCAGAAATTCATTAGTTCAAATGGAATGACTGATACTTATCTTTGGTTTTTTTTTCTTCTTTTATCCACACACATTAAGTGATTTTCCAAGCCTGGCTAGCACTTAGTAGTTCTCACATAGCTCCATGCAGTCTTCAACTCATATGCACTAAGATGGTTTCCAAAATTGACAACATCCACTGTTGGACATGCCCCATGCAATATCCAGTGTTTTCTTGTCTTCTCTTCTACTCACACACACACTGGATTGATTTCCAAAATTAGTCAAGAATCTATTGGATGAGGTTCTCAATGCAATCTTCAGTCTTCTATTATAATAACACACACACACACACACACAAACACACATAGGATCAGTTTCCAAACCCAAAAAGAATCTAGTGGGGGAGGCGCTCCATGTGATCTTTAGTCTTCAACCCCTACACATTGGATTGATTTCAAAACCTGGAAAGAATCTAATGGCACACACACACACACATCAAATAACTCCATTGGGCGCTACTGATCCTAGTAGTATTCTGTTAATAGGAATATCGCCACTTCTCCGAGGCCCAAGAAGTCCCATACCTACCTATCCCAAACACATTATATACAACACACATGCACATATATTCTCATATCTACCTATCCCAACAAATTACACAACACACAAGCCTAGATAGTCCCATACCTACCTGTCCCAACACATTACACAACACACTTGCCCAAACAGTCCCATACCTACCTCTCCCAACCCATTATATAACACATAAACACATACACCTTGTAAAACATGGACACATATTCACATTATATGACACATACGCACATACATATTACACAACATCATGAAATACAAAGACCACATCATCTTTGCCCATCACTTCTCCCAGGATCAAGAAACCCCCACATGTCAGGTGGTCTACTTGTCCCCAATAATTGTTCATAATCAACATTTCATTATCATATTATAAACATGGGTATATGGAGGTCATAATAACATGATAGTAAAATAAATAGAAACAATAATTTCCTTTTCCTTGATGGATTCCTCACATACCCAGGAATCTCAACATGCCATCCATTCATGTGTTAAATTCATAAACATGATCAATCATTCTTCCAGGAGAATGATCCCAAATAAAAACATGTTAAATTCAATGGAATTTTTACATATTCATTTAATCCATTAACAAGTAAATAGATATTCACATATGTCAATGAGATCATAGTTTAGAGAACTCCCTACACCTATGCATGTTACATGCATTGAAGTCAACACAACCAAAATAATCCCTTTATCCAGATTCTTCCCTTTTACCTTTTTCCACCTTACTGCCACCATCAACACTATTGGTTGATATTATCATTGTTGCAATATTCATCAATTTATTATACTTGTAATTTCTTGCTCATGATCTTCACACACTGACAATTTTCAACCTTCATATATACTTTCTTTGTTCATGCCCCTGTAATTCTCATAATCACCATTACTCATGATTTCCAACAATGGGCCCATTTTCCCAATGGTATTCCATGTTGCCTAGAACCCATTAAGTAACCTTACCGAGTTACTCATGCATGGAAATCACAATAGTTATTTTCCTTCCATTCACATGGTTGAAATTTTTTAAGGATAAATTTGCTTGTCTTACTATTATGAGAGTTTTCAATCAAATTCTTGTCATACTAGACATCCTTATTCTTTCGTTGCATCATAATGCAAAGAATTCGTTTATGTGTGTGTGTCTATATATATACATAATACATATATATATATAATATATATATATATATATATATATAATATATATATATATATATATATATATATATATATATATATTATATATATATATAATATATATATATATATATATATATATATATATATATATATATATATATATATATTAATATATATATATATATAGATATATATTATCAGTCATGGTATTTTTAAAGTTTAGAAAGCTTCCCTTTTTATGTCATTTGCCTGGCTCATGGTGTTTTCCACTTACTTTATGGACCCAAATATCCCCCTTGGTTCTCACATTTAGTAGCAATGCTCAAACATACACTAGTGATGGCATTTTCTATCCCATCTGCCCAAATCTATCCCTTCTCACTACTCTTTATCTTATGCATAGGGCCTCCCTCAAGTTGTAATTTTCTATTGGGTTCTACTTAGCTCTTCCCAGAAATCCATGGATTTATTTCCACACCCAAGCGATTTTCCCAAGGCCCCCAAAGAATGAAAGACAAAAGGAAAAATCAAAAGGAATGAAAGAAACCATAAAATAAATTCAAGATAGTAATCATAAAATTTCAAAACAAATAGCATGGCCATGCGTACATGTTGGCTTGAGGGGTCCTGACTTAGGTTCAAATTTTGCTGCGCCAACCAACAAAACCTTAAACTGCTAGCCCTTTTGGCAACAACCCATGTATCACAGCCTAGAGTTTCACCCGAAGCAATATTGGGGGATGACAGAACCAGGTTTCTGCATCCAGAGGTTTGTGTGATGGGTTTCTGTTACTTCTAGGGCTTTATCCCAACCTTCACAAACCCTAACCCTTTAAATGAAGAAATTATAGTAACTTATAGAAACAATATCTAACCCTTCGCGAAACACTTAAATATTCATAAAATCATGTAAACTGTCAATTCTACCATTTTCGTGCACTAATTAAGTGTTGCTTTTGATAATTGCAGAAATCAGGGTGAATACACATAAATTTCATAAGTAAATATAAAGGCACAGATACACAATTATAGCTTCAAAACAATGTTTATTTATATAATCTTTATGTTACAGACTCTAATTCCCTAGGCACACAGCTGCAGGGGCCCATGCACTTATCTTGCAGACTTACCAAGGTCTCTGTGCACACAACTGTAGGAGCCTTCCCCTTCACCTAGGTACATGAAACAAACTTTCCTACCTCAGACTACTTGCCCATTCAATGATATTCAATTACTTTATTATCTCCTATGACTTGCTATGACTCCTTTATATATTTTCTTCAATTATGATACCATCATTTGTGAACCATGGGTGGGTCACAAAACATCCTATATTCTAACAAACTAAGGGATTAAAGTCCCTTTTTACTCCTATGATCTTCACACTTCGCTCTTCAAAATGCAGGACTTTCATAATTAGCAAAATTTATTACAAAATTTACCCTAGGCAACCCTGTCCCAACAAAACCCCAACACAATTTCGTGACTCGTCCTCAAGTCACTCTGTTGGTGGTGCCTCGATATTCTCCTACAGTTCAATGAAATCAATCTTAAAAACCTGCAAGTCTGTTGTTCCTTGCGTAGCAGCTTGTTGCACTTCCTCGACCAACTTTTCAGTAGTTGGGCTTTCAACTCCAAGGCCCATGGTCCTTTGAGTCTATTGCATGCCTTTGAGTTTGCTTTGTATCGACAGATTCAATTGACTAGCCTCATCTATCCATGGATGCGTCCTTGAAGAGATGATCACTTCCTTATGACGCAGATCATCAATTTCATTCTAGATGAGCTTTCCTTCTTGCAATCTAGTGAACCTTTGCATTGGTGCCAAGGTTCGCGCAGTCAATCGGATTTCATCGAACTGTCTTTACTTTTCCTTGATGTCTGCTCCAATATTTTTCAAAGTTGGATCCTCCTACAGTGAGGTCCATAACTCCATGGCTTGCTCAAATAGCTCAGTGCAGCCCTTGACTACATCTTCCAATGTGACCATGCCTTCTTTAATAGCAGCTCTGCATTGCTCTCTAACTTCTGGAGGAGTAGTTGGTTGTAGCTTTAATTGTAACTCTGATATCTATAGCTACAACTCAAACCTGACTTGGCCAATTTCGTCCTTAGACTCTTTAACTATAGTGGCCAACTTTTGAATCTTCTCTGCGGAGGCTGCTTTTGCTGGGATCTTGAGCTCTGGAAGCTTATTGCGGGCTTGTGCAATAAAAAATTCCATCTATTGGCTTAGCATTGTTACCTCCTCTTTTTCTTTGAGGGCATGCGCCTTTTCGTCAAAAATTTGTTGGTTGTTAGTCTTTACCTCATTGATCACCAGCAGGGCACGTTTCTCTCGTATCCTTAGTTCGTCTAACACCCCTTGGTGCAACTCGTGCAAAGTCTAAATGGGTAGCATGACCAAATTCAAATTGAGAATCTTCATCTAGAGTAGTTTTGGTTGCTCTTTAGTGGAGTCATCGCGCAAAGACCCTTATACTAGTGGTACCATGTGGAGATCCATGGTGATTTTAGCATCAAATGCTGACTCGCTTGCTTGATCCAGGCTCGTTTGCTTCCTACTCACCTGTCCCACGCTTGCTTGAATTAAACTTGTTTGTACATGCAAATTCCACAGGCCCTATTGTACCTAACTGAGCGACTACTAGTACTGCGCTTCAAAATGGCTCATTAGGTTTGTCATCGCATCGCGAACCACATCCCCAGTTTCATCCAAGTCCCCCTTTGTGAGGACCAACTTCGTCATGCCCACTGATTTTTCAGACTTGTTCTTCTTGTATTTCCCTCTAGAAATCCTCTTCTTCCTCTTCTTAACAACAAAGGGGGACCCCAACTCCCTGCCCCCTTCCTTTTCCACCTCTGTCTCTTCCTCCCCTTGTGTTTGCTTAGGGTTTGACTCTTTGACATCAATGGTGGCCTGTGACATAGTTTTTTCCTGTGTTGCTTCTTTTTCCTTGGTTTTTGCTTCAGTAGCTTCTTTCTACCTTGCAACAGCTGCTTTCTTGTCTGCTACCATGGTCTACGCTATTGAACCTTCATAAATCATGCTCGTACCTATGCTGACATTAGAAGGGGTGAGACAGTTGCTTGGCCATTTGTTGATAACCCCTACTATGTCTTCCTCGGCAACCAAGTAAGGAAACTTGTGCCATATGCCCCATGCATCCTTCTTTGCGCAAATATGTAGATTATGGAAATCTGCCTTAAAATTAGTGATTTTAGCTTACTAAGCATGCAAGGTGGGTGATAGCCTTGGCCGCTGGCTGATCACCATTCTGAGTTCGATTTCAAACAACACCCATAATATCTTGGTCTTGCATGGGGTCTTTAGTAGCCCATAGTGAGTCTGAGTCCTGCTGAGGGAATTGACTCTCTTCGAGCATCCTCCATGCCACTGAGGCGATCAACAACACCAACTAGGCATAGTGAAATGCCTTTCCCTCATCCTGGGCCTCCCTGCAGTCCTCCAAAAACTCCTTACATAGATATTGAGCCCAATTATACTCGACCCCCTTCGTGCACTATGCAACCAAAGAAACGACTAGCATTGGTAATTCATCAGCGCAACACTTTCTCATGATCTTACCCGCCAAGATTTGTGTAGCAAACTGCACCATGCCATCCGATATGGATTGAATAGAGTATCTGTGCAACTTCTTCAGCCGACCAAATTCTCCCTTCATTTGGTCTGCCAACTTCTTTTCTTGTGACTTTCTTATGAAAGCGTCTGTAAAGTCCACTCCTTGGGATGGAAACAAGGTTATGCGGTGGATCAACATGTCTGTGATCGGGATGGGTTCTCCCAGCCAGAGACACCCATTGTGCACCAGCGTGAGCAATTGGCACAAATAGATTGTGTTAATAATGGCGTGACTGAAGTGCGACACCTACAACATGTTTAGGAGCCCCACACCCCCAACTCCAGCCACCCAGTTCATTGGTTCAAGGTGTGTGACCCCCGAATATTCATAGTAGACCTTCTTGAGGTACTTACTCGGCGCTAATTGTGGGAATTTCTCATTATCCCTAAGGTCCCAATCCTCCATTTTTAGATTTGATATCAGACCCAACAATGGACCCTCAAACAGAAAATTCTCTGATAGTAAAGGCGTAGAGACAATGAACTTTGCAGCATCCAGATCTTTGGGCACCTTTGTCGTGTATTTTCTAGGTGGTATATACTTCGGCAACTGAGTTATTGGTTCAACCTTTTTTGCATCAAGCTCCTATATTTCTCTGTGCAGTTATTCCTCATCCAGATCCAGTGTGTTTGGTCAATTTAGTGTGTCCTAAATTGCTACATTAATTATCAATCTGGGATTTGTAAGATGACGAAGTGTGGTGCACTATATGTGCAAGATAACCTACTTCTTACTTTTGTCGTTTTTTATTTTTATGTTGTTTTGGGGGTTTTTATCTTTGTTTATGGAATTCCTATTCCTAAGTTTCTAGAAAGAAAGTATGGTTATAGGTTTTAAGGCAATTATGTCCTTTATAAGGGTTCCCAAAACTTAACACTTCAGAAGGTCTTAGAACATTCTAGTGCAAAATAATACTTAAGTCAAGAATGAAAAATATGCTGCTATTTAAAACAAGTAATTAATGAACTATTGATTATGAAACTATCATCTCTGTTGCTGTCTAAATACAGAAAATTGAATTAAGCTACTGCACTCAAGGAAATCAAAGATTTCAAGAAAAGTAAAACTAAAATCAAATTACATCATTCATAGTCTGATTTCTCGTCAGTTAGTCTAGCTATGGCTTTCAGAGATAATCGTCAATGACATGAGCAATCTAATATCTAATTGCAAAAAAGTAAACTAAAATCAAATCACAACATTCATATTTCGATCCCTCGCCAATTAGTCTAGCTATGGCTTTCGGAGGTAACCGTCAATGAAATGAGCAATCCAATTATCTAATTGCAGAAAAGTAAATTAGAATTAAATCACAACATTCATATTTCAATCCCTCGCCAGTTAGTCTAGCTATGGCTTTCGGAGGTAACTGTCATTGAAATGAGTGAGTTGATTTCTAAATTAACTTACCAAAACAAATGAACAAGACTGAAATCAACAAAACATAACTTAAAAGAAACTAAGAAAAGCAAAGTCAATAGAGGATCAATTCTATATCACTAGTTATTATGAAAATTTTATACAAATGCCCAGGCTGCCTACTCTATCCTGAAACATGCACACACTGATCAACATTATACAAAGCTTGTAAAGTCATGGATAGAAGTGAAATGTTAGAAATATATATACAAGTGAATAGCTATAAAACATGTGCAGTAAAAATAAAGAAATGATACACAAAGACTATACAGCGAAAATGGAAACAAAACCTCAGTGTGCAGGGGCCCTCTGCACAACCTCAGCCAACAGGCTATCAATCCAAAATTACGTTCATGCAAGCAAGTAGAACAAAGTCTTCTTATATATATCTCAAAACACAGTTATAGCAATAAAACTAGTGTCACGGCACAGTGAGTTCTTAACAGCAAAATCACATTCAAAAGACTAACTATTATTTGTATAAGAACGTGTTATTTATAAAAAGGTTACATAATTGTTTTCCTGTAAAACTACGTGAACAGAGGACATGTGAAAAACAACGTCCATGGATTTAGCATCATGGTTGCCGAGATTATGCAATCTATTGAAAGCGGCTGTTGGATCCACATCATGGTCAGCCTATAGGTGTCAGCGTGCCTCCAGAGATCTAGAAACGACCACGAAAATCTTCACGTGTTTGAAAATGGAGTCCTGTTGCCGTAGGACTCTCCTGTTTGACCACCGCTTGACCACCGTTGACCACGACCTTCTTTGATGAATCCAGCTGGACCAATGGGACCTGATCCATGTCCAGTTCATTTCCAACTTGCACATGTGGCTTGCTTTTCCTCGTGACACCTGCAACTTGTAGTTTAACAAAAACGGTTGCGGAAAGTTGAACCAGCTGTGGAAAGTGACAAGATTCCGCAGCTCATAAGCACAAATCTAGTTCAAACAACAAACACAAGGACATAGTCAAAAAACCACTTTAAATGCTCTTTTATGACTAATATGCAATGATGTTAATAGCTTAGGAGGTCTAGGTGAATGGAAAGAATCTAGAAAAATGTGTAGGAAAGATGCAAGTTCAGGGCTCAACATACCCCCACTATGAAGTTGTTGCATGTCCCCATGCAACCAAAATTTTGACTATCACCCCTTCAAATCATATGCTCTGAGACTTCTGCCAATACATCCAGCCCTCTTCTTCTCTTTCTTGGTGCTGCTAACATCCTGGGCTTCCTCATCAAGCATCTAAATTTGAGATTGATCAATGCTCTACTTATCCTCCTGTACTTTTTCTTCAATTTCCTGTTCTTTTTCTGCCATAGCCCAAGATGTAGCATGGTGTTGTCATGAATGATCTTATCCAGTCTGCTTTGTTCCTTTAATGCTTCATTTTCATGTTTAATGTGTCTATTTAGGACCTCTAATTCAAAAATTTCCTGTTTCAATGATTGGATTTGAGTGTCATGTGCTGTATGAGGCTGGATGGATGAGGTGCTTGGACCTATGGCTGTCTTTTCCAAGGATTCTATATAATCATACATCTCTTGCTGATTTGGGTCTATCTTGAGTGAAGTTTTCCTTGGGCTGACCCCAAAGTCTTGTTGAGGAGGACTGATTTCAAAGTCTGGCCGAGAAGGACTTATGTCAACATCTGGAGGACTGGTTTCAATATTTGGCTGAGAATGAGGTGGGCTACAGCCAGCTAGAGGTTGTTCTAGTGTTGACCCTCCTAAGTCAATAAAATGGAGCCCTTTTGTTTATGCTTTCCTCCACTTTGCTCTAAGCCTAGTGCTTCTCCTTAAATGTTGTGGACTAGTGCCCTCTTCTTCCATACTCTGTTTTTCTTTTTCTTTCTTCTTGGCTGCAGTTGATTTTCCTTGAAGGTGAGTTAGCCTTTCAGACAATGTTTGGTGGTCCTCTTCTAAGGAAGGTTCTAGTGATTGGTAGACATCCTCTATGTTTCTTTTCCCTTTTAATTTTCTTTGCTTTCTATCCTTGTTTCTTTCCTCCCTTTTTCAAGAAGCTTATATTCTTGATTAATTTCTTTAGGAGTGTCTTGAATTCTCACATTAGTTTCCTTTTTCCTACTCTTTCTTGCTGTACTGCTCTCAGAAATTTCAGGTGGATCTTGAAAATAGTTTCTCACCAAAAACTGTTCCCAGGTATCCATCTTTTTCTTCAATTGGTCTTCAATTAAAATTTTCACAAGCCCATGATGATACAAGTGGGGTTATATGTCCTCTATATTCTTTTGGACGGTTGTGCACATCTTTTTCAAGCCCAGTAATAAAAAGTAAGGCAGATTTATGGTTTGATTCTCTAAAAAGTTCATCAACAGTCGGGTATGATACATATACATTGCTCCAAAACGACCTTCACACATAATGAACTTTTGAATAATCATCAATAAACAGGCCCACTTCTCTTCTAAAGCATGAACAGGAATTCCTCATTTGAATATAGTTACATCCATACCTAGATTGCGTAGGATAACCCTCCAAGCCTTCTCATCAAAGCTCTTGTTCTTGAACCAACGTTCTCCCTCCTGAGGGAGTTTTGTATCGGCTGCTATGGATGCCTCGGTAACTGTAAACTTGAGGTCCCTAATTTCCACCTCCAGGCCATTAAAATACCTCACAAAAGCTTTTGTAATCTCCTTATTATAGCCTCTGAACTTTTGAATAAACCGTAACCACCATGCCTTTTTCAATATGTTCTTTACTTGTGGGTACCCCTCCATAAACTTGGGCCCTTCTGGTTATGCCCTCAACAATAGACCCATTCTTTCCTTCTGTTCTAACAATTCGTCTACGTGAGAAGGGTTTAGTGGAGGTGAGACGGCTGGATTAGCGGGAGTGAATAGGGTTTATAGAGAAAACCACTGAATGTAAGCGGAAAACAGAGGACAGGCAGCCGAAGTGAATTCACGGAATGGAGCAGAGACTTATGTGAACAAGGTGGGAATGGAGCGGAGACTTATGTGAACAAGGTGGGAATGTAGCCGTGGCTTCAATAAAATAGTAAGGGAGTGAAGTGAACCCGAAATTTTTTTAAAATGGACGGATGCGGAGTAGACATAAACACGTTCATGAAATGGCTGTGGAATTTATACGGTGGAGAGGAGTCATAATCAAATCGGCCACATCCCATGATTACAAGTGGAGTGTGAAAGTGCAGCCAAACACGAGTTAAATCCGAGGGTTAATCATGAGGCCGTTGGAAAAATAAATGCATGGTTTGTGGAGGAATGTCGTGGAATAGTTATGGAGGCTATCATGCTAATCATTGCATATAGTGGAGCTTATGGTTTAATAACTATGCAAAAATGTGCTTTGAATGCCATTTGAAATAAATTTCTACTCATACCTTGGAATTTTTGCCACTTGTTGTTCATTAACCTTTAATCAACTGCCCCTTGTTGATGCCTTTAGGTGCCCCATGTCTTCATAATATGTCCTCGGTCATACCTGCATTTAATTTTTATTATTTTTGCTTATTATCTAACTGCCAATGTTGAATGACAGGGTGAAAACACAACTAGCTGCGGAATCAGTTTGCAGCTACGGAAACTGGATTCAACTGCGGAAACTGACACAACGATCATATGACTAAAGGAGATGGATGAATGATGACTGAATGAATGAAAATGGTCATAAAATTTTTTATTGGTGGAATGAAATGAAATGAATGAAATGGAGTGGAATGAAATGAAGTGGAGTGGAATGAAAATGAGAAAGAGAGAGATTTTTTTATGGAAAATATAGGGCGTTAGGAGTTCCTAATTTTCACCCTATATTTTCTGTATATAAGACTGCCAATCAGTGATTGGTTTTTAGGCTTATACATTTTCATTTTTTTTATTTTTTTTTTGTAGAATAAAAAAGAACAAAAGCTAGGCTGGTGGAGAAGAAGGATTCTTCTTCACCATCCTTATTATAGAACTATCTTGAAAGATTTTGACAAATTCCTCTTTTGAGAGTGGCTTATGATAGATCTTTAACCTGTGGCCATTCACAATAAGAGGAGTTTGATATTGATCAATGGTTTTGATTCTTGCTGCTCCATTGCTAAAGACTTTGTCAATCTCATATGGCCCAAGCCAATGAGTCTGAAATTTTCCTTTGAAATCTTTAAACTTGGAATCAAATAGCAATGCCTAGTCTCCTTCTTGAAACTTTTTCTCTTTGATGTATTTGTCATGCCACTTAGCTCTTTGATATTGAACTAGATCAGTTCTTAGGATTTCTTCTTGTCTGATCTCATCTAGTTCATTCAACTGCTCCATTCTATACATTTGGGCTTCTGATAGATCCATTCCCAATTGAACTGCCATCTTGAAAGTTGTAACTTGGAACTCAATGGGGAGTAGGGCTTCTTTCCCATAAACAAGTTCATAGGGAGAATGTCCTATTGTATTCCTCCATGTTGTTCTGTAGGCCCATAAGGCTTCAGGAAGCCTTTTTGCCCAATCTCTTCTGTGTAGATGAACAATTTTGGTAATGATTCTTTCAAGAATTTGTTCGTAGACTCCACTTGACCATTTGCTTGCGGATGGTAAGGAGTAGACTTTCTATGCTTGACTTTGTATTCTTCCATCAGCTTCTCCACCATGTTGGATGTGAATTGGCTTCCCTGATCTGTCACAATTTCTCTTGGAACACCAAAGCGAGTAAAAATATCCTCATAAAGAAAACTAATAACTGAATGCTCAGTAGTAGAAAATAATGCTTTGGCTTCTACCCATTTAGTGACATAATTAGTACATACCAATATATACTTTTTTTTATTTAGATGGCGGGTTAATAGGTCCAATGAAGTCTAAAGCCCATTTTTCAAAGGGTTCGATGAGTACTTGTGGCTGTAATGGAATTTCATTTGAAAGCGTAGGTTTCCCTACTCTTTGGCAGCTCTCACACCTTTTGACATACTGTTTTGCATATTTGAAAAGGGATGGCCAATAATATCCCAAAGAGAGGATTTTATAGGCCGTCCTTTTTTCAAAAAAGTGTCCGTCGCATGGTTCATCATGACATGCTTTGAGGATATCAGACATTTCATCTTCCCTAACACATCTTCTGATCACAAGATCTGGCCCTGTTTTAAACAATTCGTTAGAAATCCATGAATATTTTCAACTTTCCTGGATAATCTTTCTTCTTTCACCAGGAAATAAATGTGGAGGTAGTTTCCTTGTAACCAAATAGTTAGCTATATCTACATACCAAGGGGTGTTAGTAGTTATTGCAAATAAATATTCATCAGTAAACTTGTCCTCTACAGGAGAATCTTCTTTAATATTCTGATTCCTAGACAAGAAATCAACTACTGTATTTTGTTTTCCTAGTCTATCCAACACAGTGATATTGAATTCCTGTAAAAGTAGGAGCCACCTTGTAACTCTGCCATTAGTAACAGGGTTTTTCATTAGATATCTAATTGCAGAATGATCAGTATGAATAAAAGTTTCATAGCCTGTTATATAATGTTTAGATTTATTGATTGCATTAACACCAACTAAGAACTCTTTTTCAGTCATAGTATAGTTCAAATCAGTGGGAGTTAAATTTTTACTGGTATAGTAAATGGCATAAGGAACTAGATCTTTTTGTCCCAACACAGCCCCTAGAGTTGTATCTGAAGCATCTGTATAAATATGGAAAGGAAGTTTCCAATTTGGTCCTCTCAAGATAGGCGCTTCAGATATTCTTGTTTTTAAAGTTTCAAATGCTGATTGCCAATCAGGATCCCATTTGAATTCACAATCTTTTGTAAGCAGTTTGAAGAGTGGAGATGCTATTTTGTTAAAGTTTTCTATAAATATTCTATAGTATCCAGTAAATCCCAAAAAACTTATAACATATTTTTGACAATTTGGAATAGACAACTTGGAGATGACTTCAACTTTTGATCTATCAACTTTAATCTCATCCCCTGAAATATGATGTCCTAAAACAGTACCTTCAGTAAACATCATAAAGTGTTTTTCATGACTTAATGAAAGGTTTGTTTCTTTACATCTTATAAGGACTTTTTCCAAATTTTCTAATGCCTCTTCAAACGAATCACCATAAACTATAAAATCATCCATATAAACCTCTACACAATCATGGATTAGATCAGAAAAAATTCCTAGTACTGCTCTTTGGAATGTTGCGGGTGCATTACATAATCTGAAAGGAAGCACTCGATAAGCAAAAGTTCCCCATGGACAGGTAAATGTGGTCTTATCTTTATCTTCAGGTGCTACTTGAATTTGATTATAACCACTAAAACCATCTAGAAATGAAAAGTAATTTTTGCCTCCTAATGTATCTAATACTTGATCGATAAAGGGCAAAGGAAAGTGATCCTTCAAAGTTGCTTTATTCAATTCCTTGTAATCAATGCCTACCCTCCATTTACTATTCTTTTTAGGTACTATAACCAAAGGAGAAACCCATCGGCTATCTGAAATTGGATAAATGAAGTTTACATTGAGTAGTTCTTGGAGCTCTTCTTTCACTGTCTCCCTAAGGTTTGGATTCATCCTTCTCTGAGGTTGTCTGATTGGCCTACTGTCTTCCTCGATATAGATGTGATGAATGCAAGTCTTAGGGTTAATACCTTTCATATCAGTATACTCCCATGCAAATGCAGTAGAATGTTTTTGTAAGATTTTGGTTAGTTTTTCCTATTGTGACTTTTCCAAATTTTTGTTGATATTCAATGTTTTACTTGGAAAAATCTCAATGGTGGAACTACTGAACTCTTCCATAGAGTAAAGAGACATTTGTCTTGATGATAAATACTCAATGTCAGAATCTAACTAAAATTGTGTGTGGTCATATTCTGAAGATGTTTCAAAGTTTTCTAATGTGTTCAGAATTTGACTATCTTCATTGATTTCAGAAATGGTAAAGACAGGTTTTATAGTGTCCTCATCATCGACCCATTCATTGTCTCCTACTTCTGTAATTGGTTTTGCTGGAGGATACAAATTGAATTTCTTTGTCTAATTACCATAAAAAATGTACATATCCCCAGATCTACAACTAATGAAAGCATTAGCTATGGCTAGCCAAGGTCTTCCTAAGATAAGTGGGTGCCCTCCGAGATTACTCTTGGGAGTCAAAATCATGAAATCTACTAGATATTCCAAAGAATCTAAGGAGGCTGAAATATCTTCTAATACACCATCTGGTTTGATTATTGATCTATCTGCAAGCTGCAGTAAGGTAGGTGTAAAAATAAGATTAGGAAGTTTAAGCTGTTCCATAGTCTGTCTACTCATAATGTTGATAGCAGCCCCTAAGTCAATCAATGTGTTTGGAATTTCTATTCCATTTATATGTGTCTTGACAATTGGACTACCTAGATCTACATACTTCTGCATGGTAATTTTTCCCATCATGATATCTACAATTTTTCCTACCAGGTGGATTCTTCTTGTATCTCTTGGTTTCCTTCCTAGTCTTTTAGGACTCAACTCCTTTATTGTTTTTTCTAGAATAGGAATTTCTCTAATGGCTTGTAGCAAAGGAACTTGATACAGACATTTTTTAATTCATCTAGAAAATCATAGTTAGGCAACAAGATTTGTTTTTCCACCCCTTTATCAATTTGTAATCTTTCAGGGAAAGGAGGTGTGGATGAAGATTCAGGTTGCTCAACTATAGGAGTTGTGGGGGTTAACTTTTCTTTCTCTTTTTGAGTGTTTGATTTTTGAAGAGATGCTTCCTCAAAACCTTTATTGACTTTAAGGGAGTCCTCCTTAAAATGCTTTGCTTTTGAGTATCTATAGAAGGCTTGTCTAAGACTCTACCAGATCTGAGTTGTACATAATTGAGAGGAACAATCATATAGGTAGGAAATTGTTGTCCTTCTACCATGTAAGCATTTTGAGGATTTTTATTATTTGGATTTGGAAATGGATGGGAAGGTAATTGATTTGTCTTTTGTTGGAATGGAAGCAAGAGTTGGGAATTTGGATTCTGTTGAGAAGGTTGTTGTTGTGGAAATGGTAATGAAAGTTGTGGATTCTGATTTGGAGGTTGTGGAACTTGTCGGTTTTGAAAAGATGGAGGATATTGGTAAAATTGAGCAAATCTCCCATAAGGATTTTGCATACCTTGTACCCATGACTGAAATGGATTTTGAGGTTGGGACCAAGGTTGTTGCCAAGGATTCCAACTTGGTGGGGGTTGAAAGTTCATGGGATTATTAAACCCTTGATTTTGTTGCCCCTGCCAAGGTATCCTTGAAACAAAATAGAGAGACTCAATTGAATTTGGGTCTTCTTGAAAGACAGCTTTGAGCCCAGGAATTGAAGGACAATCCTTGGTCTCATGGCTTTCTGAGCAAATCGTGCATGTTTCTACAACTTTTTCATCTAAGGGGCATTCCCTTAGAGCATGTTTCTTCCTACATTTTGGACAAAAGATGGCTAAAGCTTCAGCTTCTGCTTTCTGCTTGTTTTGTATCTTAAGGATGTCTAGTTGCTCACTAAGACTCCCTAAAATATCTGTTTTAAACTCATCAAGCATGTTGCCAATCTCAACCCTACTCACTGATCCAGTTGCAGATTTATTTTCTCTAATGAGAGAAGCATCTCTAGGCCCTTTTCCAGTTTTAGATTTTCCCCTTGAGAGATGGACACATAGCTGTTAGGCCCCTATACTACTAGAGTAACCCCTTATTGTTATTAGTACAACCCACTCATTATATTGATGTACCCATGTAGTGCCCATATTGTTACTATGGAGCCCCAT
>APFE031678308.1:1996-35611 GCA_000404065.3 Pinus taeda | reverse complement strand
GAGATACAACTAAACCAATTGATGCTTGCAAAACCATCATGCTACCAACCGATGCTCATAAAACCAATAATTATGTTTGTAAAATAACCTATCGGACCAAGCTTATGATAATAGAGAATTCGCATTCATAATATCGATGATTAAATGAATGGAGATATAGACTAATATGAGCCTAGTTCATTCACTGATGTTATCACCTTCAGAGTCATCATGTTCGCACTTGTGGATTAATAGAGAGAAAAGATTAGTAATTCGTGGAATTGTCAAAAACTAGAAAATTTCAAGGAACAAAGAGTTTTCGTGGGCTGCGTAATTTGCATGGTCCAACCATTAAATCTCAAATAATCAACCCTTAATGTTATTCAAAGATAGCACACATATCAAGAAATCCATATATGGCGCACATATCATCATCCAATGTTCTCACATGTGGATTAATAGAGAGAAAAGATTAGTAATTCGTGGAATTTTCGAAAACTAGAAAATTTTATGGAATAAATAGTTTTCGTGCGCTGCGTAATTTGCATGGTCCAACCATTAAATCTCAAATAATCAACCCTTAATGTTATTCAAAGATAGCACACATATCAAGAAATCCATATATGGCACACATATCATCATCCTATGTTCTCACCTATGGATTAATAGAGAGAAAATATTAGTAATTCGTGGAATTTCGAAAACTAGAAAATTTCAGGGAATAAAGAGTTTTTCATGGGCTGCATAATTTGCATGGTCCAACCATTAAATCTCAAATAATCGACCCTTAATGTTATTCAAAGATAGCACACATATCAAGAAATCCATATATGGCACACATATCATCATCCTACATAAATCACAGGGACTAAAGACTTTTCAGGTGCTCCATGCAAAGATTTTACATGTCAAAAGCCACTTTCAACATGTCACATATTTTACATTTATACATTGTTTCACATGCAAGCATTTGAAAGTAGGGTGGCCATACCAGATCTATGCATCAACATTGGTGGTGTCAAGCGTTTTTTCACGGAGTTTGCTTCTGAGAATTTGCAGAAGTGGCCAATGCAGCATCAAGAATGACTATGAATAATGAACACAAGATCAAATTCTTGGAGCTGAAGAGCAAGAGAACCCATCATTATATAAAATTCAAGATTTATTAGAAGCTTCAGTAAATTATTGTGGACAATATTGGCATTCCTGGGCAAACTTATGATGATTTTACTGCTTCTCTTCCTAAGGAGGAGTGCAAGTATGTTGTTTATGACTTTCCTGAGGAGGAGTGAAGATATGTTGTTTATGACTTTGACTTTGCGACTAAAGAAAATTTTCAAAAGAGCAAAATATTTTTGATTGCATGGTCCCCTGACACTTCGAGGGTCTGAAACAAAACACCATATGCGAGCTCCAAGGACAGGTTCAGGAGAGAGCTTGATGGAATCCAGTGTGAAGTTCAAGCAACAGATGCCTCTGAGATAGGCATTGATAACATCAGAGGCAAAGCACACTAGATGTCTTATGCTTTGATGTTTTCCTTATTGGTTGAGTGGATCCAAATTATTATTTTTTGCTTAGCTGTCTGATCAATTCTTGATAGTGTATTTCACTGTGACAATTGGTTATATAATTTTTCATGATTTAGGTTTGAGATCAGCAACAACTTGTAGCATCTCTTCCTATGGTATGCATATAGTTAGCAGTATTCCATTGCCAGTAGGGAGGTGACATTATTTATGAGATCACTCAACGCCGTGAAGGTTCTAGGCCTTAGGAGTAATGATGTCTCTCTAGTCCTGAATAGTTTGCTAAATTATATTGTATATATCCATGTAATATGTTTATTGCACTTTGATTTTGGGCATTCTGGTATATTTATATGACAATGATCGACCTCTCATAGAGGCCGAAAGCCTCTCAGTTTGAACAGTTGGCTACTTATTACTTTGGATGTAGCTCATGGGGTGTAGTACTTACACAACCTAGGTTACAAAATCATCATTCACAGGGACTTAAGGGGTTTTAAATATTCTGTTGGATCAGAGGATGTGAGCAAAGGTCTCTAATTTTGGTCTTGCAATGCTTTCTCCTAATGATAAAAATACGTGGAAACAAAATTGGCCAACACATATGGATATATTGGATATCTTGCTCTAGAGTATGCAAGTAAGTTTTGACTGTTTTTTTAATTAGGAAAAATGTGGTTGTTTTTCTTACTTTGTAAATTTATATCATTTCAATGCCAAAATGATTCACAAAGAAATCTATAGGATGAAATCTATATGAATTGTTTCTGATTTTACCTTTTATCCTGTTATTTTTATGTTTGAATTCTTGTTTCGAGTTTTGTGGTTGGTTTACTGAACACTGGGTAATAAAGGACAAAGAAGATTTGTTGAAATACGGTACCTCCATCTCCTAAGTATTAATACCATGGTTGAACTTTCTGTGCAAAGCATCACCTGTAGAGGCTCACTGGAACGACTCCAATGTTGCATAACGATCATAATCATTGGAACGAATCCTGCGTCGCATACAATAAACTGATCGTCGGGAAACTGATTATCTGAAAAATGGTGTTGGGAAAAAGAAAAATGGCTCATGAAAATGGGTCATGCAAAACCCCCATGAAAAACCCTTTCCACATGTGATATTTTCACTCGAAAAATGAGAAAAAATCAGATGCTCAGATTGGTTGGGTTGAGTAGTGTTTTCCCAGCCAATTTCATAGAGGGAACACCTTTGGTGTAAATATATCAAAATGATTGAACCAGACAAGCTATCGAGATCTTCTACTTTTCTAGATTTGAGTCCACTCTTGGTGCTCCTTTTCATTTGAGTCAATAGGGTAAGTGATGTGGAGGTCCTACCAGATTCTACCAAATACACCATTCATTCGCATGTGGACTACTTTCTCCACCCCCCTCATTTTGAAATGAGATTTGGCAATTTTGAGGTTACAATTCTACAAATTGATATATTTCAAACTACAAAATAAGAAAAATAAATTAACATCCAAGTATTATGTTTTTATAAAGTGTTAAAGTGAATTGAAAGTATAATTTGCAAATTAGAGTTGTCTCTATCATTATATATACACTCAGTTTTTTATATTTCTTTCTTAAGGAAGATAATTAGTGGCAAGACCTCATTTCAAACTATTTTAATAAAGATCAAAGAAGAAAGGAAAATCATATTAGAACTAGAACCTTGAAATAAGGACCAAGAAACTTTGAAATTGAGTAGCAATTAAGTACCCTATCAAGTGGAAAAGGCAACATGGGAAGATGACTTCTTCATGTAGAAACATATGTTGCTAATCAAATATTAAGGACAACTATTAGATGAAATTTTAGCCTAAAAGTTATCTCCTATGGAAAAATAATAAAATAATACTTAAAATAATAAAATGAGAGTTATGAATTTTGGTGGGAAAAGAAGAAAAATATTTTTTTTATTGTATTTTTGGCTTATCTCCTTATAAGTTTACTCAAATTTCAAGTGTAGGCACTTGTTGAATGTGTAATTAAATTCCACATATAATGAGTATCCATTATGCATACTTTTAAGAAGACCCACATTGATGAAAATTGAATATATGTTAAAAAACGTGTTGAAACACATTTTGTATATATATTTTCATTTTTAATTAATGTGGGTCTTCTCAAAAGTATGCATAGTGATGGTTGGATGTAAAATTTAATTCTATATCCAACGAGTGTCTACACTTGAAATTTGAGTAAACATATAGGGAGATAAGCCAAAAATATAATTTAAAAAAAAAATAGTTTTTCTTATTTTCCCTTCAAAATATTTTTGTGCACCTATTTTTAAATTTAAACAATTGTGATTGGTTTATATATTATGACATGGAAAATTACAAAAAAAATTCATTAACACTTTTAGGCTGAAATTTATTATAGTGACGTGTTTGAAAGGGTGAGACATAACAAAGTAACCCATTAAATGAGAATTGTACCCAGTTCTCACTTTTTTAGAGTTGCAAAAAATCATCCGATTTTGAAAAGTGTTTATTTAGAATACACTTTTTTTTTAGCATATTTTTGACACTTTAAATTTTCTTATGTAATAAGTATGCACAAATTATTTTAAATGTTAATGATTTTCATGTCAATTTTAAAAAGTGTTGATGTAGCATCAACCCTTTTTTTGGAAGACTTACTTTTGACACGTTAATTTTCCGTCAATGTTTGTGTTTTATGGGTTTTCCAAAATTGTGTTTTTGTTTTTCTTTGCAATGTTTTTTAAATGAATTTTGCAAAGATTAAAAATAATGAAAAATATATTTTTAAAGATTAAGATTATATATTTATGATTTGTTAATAATACTTCATACACATAATAATGTCGCTAAAAAGTAATATTTTAAAACTCGATAAGAAAATACACATTTTGCAAAATAGAAATATAGCTTAAAAAAATATGTATTTCGCAAAATTTTCGCAAAAAAAATGACATATTAAATAAATGATTTTGGTATGAAAATGAACATAAAAAAAGTCGGAAAAAAATAACATTATGAAATTAATGTTATAATCAAAAAAATCAAATACATTTGAAGTTTTATTTTAATGAATCAATAAAATTTGAAAATAAATATAACAAAAAAAATGTAAAAAAAAAAAATTCATATCATTAAAAAAAACATTATAAATTTAAATTTAAATTTAAAAAACACAAAATTTTAAAAATAAACAAAAAAGAACCGCTAAATTTAAAAAATAAAATAAAATCATTAAAAACAAAATTAAAAAAAAAAAAATGGAAAAAAAAAAATTTGAAAAAAAAAACCATCAAAATAAAAACTAAAAATATTAAAAAAAAAATATTAAATTAAAAAATTCATGCCCTTAACCCTCAACTAGTAAATGCTAATTCTATGAATTGGCCCTCTGTTAGCCAAGGGTTTAAGCATTGTCGCAGGAATGACGGAGGGGTGTCCATGCTCGCTCCATCGGCACTGCAGTGGCCCTTCATCCCCCTGCTGGCAGAGGGTCGATTCCAAGATTGGTCTCTCTGAGGCAGGGGCCAAGGGCATGATTTTTTTTTATATTTTAATAATGTTGTTTTAGTTTTTTAGATTTTTTAGTTTATTTTTATTTTTTATTTTATTTTTTTTAAGTTAATTTTTAGTTTTTAATTTTAATTGGTTTTATTCTTGCAAGGGCGATCCAACACCTAACTAGCGAAGGGAAATATTCTAAACACCCCTCCACTAGCCCTTCGGTCCCTCGCTAGCGAAGGGGCAATTCTAGGACTTGCTCCTTCGCTAGCCAGGGGTCGCAGGGCCATCGCAGGTTCGATGAAGTCAACATCGACGCCCCTCTGGCCCCTGGCTAGTGGAGGGCCCATTCTAGGAATCTACCTCGACCAGCCGGGGGTCGAAGGGTTGCCATAGGGACTAGTGGAGTGCCAACATGCCCGCTCTGCTAGTTGTGCGGCGACCCTCTAGCCCGTGGCTGGCGAAATGTCGGCGAAGCGAACATCAACACCCCTTCGTCGGCCCTATGACGACCCTCATACCCCAACTAGTGATAGGTTGATTTGCATAATCGACCTCCACCAGCTAGGGGCTAAGGGCATGAAATGTTTTTAATTTTAATAAAGTTTTTTTTTTGGAACAATTTTTTTTAATTTAATTTGTTATAATGTGTTTTTGTTTAAATTTTATTTTTTTATTTTAATTTCTTTTTAATGCTTTTTTTTTAATATGTTTCTTAATAAAAATTTTGCTAAATTTCATTTTTAATGGTTTTTTTAATATAATTTTAATCTTTTATATTTGTTTTTATCTTAATATTATTATGATTTAAATAAATTTTTTTTAAGTTGCTTCTAATTTGTTTATATTTTTGTTTGTTTGTTTTTTTAGCTATCCAATTTGTTTTTATTTGGTCGTCTTTAAGTGTGACTTTTTGAAATGTTTTCTAGTTTATTTTCCAATCTAATTGTAACAACACCTAGTTGAATTTCCACGTAAAAAAATATAAGACTAAGGTTAGGGGACACGTATTCCAAGCTGAATGGTGAACAAAACATCCTAGTGGGTGTTATTTCAGTTTATTATGGTTGGCAAAGAGGCATTAATTGGCATTTATTTATGAAAATAAAGGAAAATAGGAGAAAAAGAAGGTGAAAGGTCACAAATTTGCATGAGAAGGAAAAGTGAAGGAAAACAAAGAAAATAGAGGCATCATTAATAATAAAAAAAATTATGAGGATTAGTTCATGGCTTTTGTCAATCCAGTCTTTGGCACTCTCGTTCTATTTTCTCTCTCTCATACTCTTGCACACTTCGAGTTTCTTGGAGCACCCTTGGAGGATTTTGACATAATTTTTGATTTGGAGAAAGAAGGAAAAGGAAAAGTAGGAAAGTGCAAGGGAATAGTTGGATCAACAACTATAGTGAGATTTCTTTGCACTTATCGAGTTGCATGTATGATTGCCCTTCTAGTCTTGACATGCATGGTATATGCATGTGGTTATTTGGTTATGGTCTATCATTGACATGGAGTATTTCTTGGATTGACAGTGGTTTTTCCTAGCCTTATCATTTAATAGATAGCCATGGTCTTTTGGGCTTTTCCATTTGTTTTCTGATTGATGCTCATGTTCCTTATGGCTATGGGTTGAGTTATTAGTTCCTAGAGCCTTGGTTGGACAACTGCTCTAGAAGACCTAGAACAACTTGGGTTGAGTTACTAGTCATGGAAGCCTTGGTTGGAAAAACGCTCTTGAGCCCTTGGTGGGTTGAGTTACTAGTCATGGAGCCTTGGTTCGAAAAATGCTCTAGAGCCCTACAACAATTGTGAGTTGAGTTACTAGTCTTGGATCCAGGTTGGAACAAACTCTCCAGAGCCCTAGATAGCTTAGGTAGAGACCGATATGGTGATGTTTAGCGATGTTTGATCGTGAGGTGGAATCACTAGTTAAGGGTTGAGGCGGTTTGGCCTCTAGAAGCCCTAGTTTGGTTTTGTTTTGGTTATTCTGTGAGATCTCACATTCGTGCTTGGAAGATGGCACGAGGGTGACTGGATGAAAGAAAGATTTGGTTCAGCCCAGTCTATGGTCGGGTGGTATGGGGAAGTCCCTAACTTGGTTGCCATTTTCATATGTTAATAAGAAGTATTTTCTATTTTGATCTATGAGCATATATATTGATTATGATGGTGATATTATTTCTGAGTTTCCATGGTTTATAAGTTGGTTATTGTTGGTTTATATCTTGGTTTATATCTTGGTTATATGTTGATTATATGATGTATATTGTCAATGACTCTTGACATGTTTGATGAATATATGAATGTTTGATGAATGAATTGACTAACAAATGTTTTTATACGTATTATGAGAGGGCATTAGACCTTCTTGGTGAATCTCAAATAATTTTTAGACCCTTATGTTTAGATATGCATTCATGACCTGTAGATTACATGTCTGCCATATGTTTAATAAAATGCCTATCATCGTTAGGCTTGGTTAGGTCAACTCCTTGATCAAGTTTTGTGTTAGAAGCTTTGTCTTTATGTAATTTATTGTTTTGGAAGGTTTCATCAAGCTCTAGGCAGTGGTCTAGAGGCTAGCCCTAAAAAAGTGGTTCAGATTCTACAATCACGAGTGCATAACTGGGAAAATAATGTTGCAGTCGCTACCTTACAGGCTTATGCATGCAACTATAGATCTACAGTCAAATTTATGCAGTGTTATGCCTATGGCTAGGAGTCCAGATCACTAAAAAAGAAAGTTGACTCAGGGTTTGGGCACCTGTAGGTGTAGTTAACCTCCTATGGGTCTTGTAACTCCTAAGGAAGGTCAGTAAGGTTTCGGTTCTTTTATTCCACTTCCTTAATTGTACTTAGGAGGTTGAGTAATGTCATAATAGTTCTTCCTCTTATGTTTACCCTAGAAGGCCGGTGAAAGTGGGTAAATGTGGGAAGGGGGCTTACAGAGTAGTATCAGAGCATGGTTCAAACACTTGGACTGGATGGGATAGATGCATATTTTTATGCATACATTGTTATGATTATGGTTATGCATGAATAGTAGGTTAGATATGCATCGTGGTGGTCATTAGGTAATTTGTGCCATCATGATGTTGTTGGTATGTTATGAGGTTGATATGTTGGTTGAGATGGAGAAGGAGATGCAGATCATCATAGTGAGGTTGCAACACTAGACCTTAGGGTAAGAGTAGATTTTCATACAGGTTTGTATGTTGGGAATGTATGTATTATGGTTAATGGTTTTTATATGCATTTTTTATGTATGTTTTTCATTTTATTATTGTTTTGGTTACATGCATGATAGAGGCTAGTTGATCAGTGCAGTCATATGCATGCGCGTCATATAATCATGAATGGTATTAATTTGTTGCTATATGCATTACGGTCATACACATGATGATTATAGTCATTGCAGTTAATATCTTGATGTTATATGTAGCATGTTAATCTAGATTGGCCTTTGCAGATGGATATGGTTATGATACTTGGGTTTGAGCCGATATCTTTTTTATACTGTATCGTACTAATCTACACTAACTTGTGCAAATGTGATAGCCTCCTCTGAGATACATTGAGATATGAGTTTGATTATGTTGTCTAATTGGTTTATCTAACATAGTAAGTTTACAGGTTATTTGAATGTTTGATTAATGGCATGATATGAGCATGTGTCTACAAGATAGCAAGAAGAAATGATCTTGTTTTAAGATGTTTGTACTAACACATTATGTGCTGAGACACTTGATATGCACTTGAGTGTAAGTGGGTGCTATTTTTAGTATTATGATTAATGAGTGTCAGTTGATTATGACATGGATGTTAGTCTTGGTAAAGGTTGATTTCAAATTAATATATATGATGTTTTGATCTTTGGAACATGTTCGAATAGTTGCAGGGAAACACGGTTGGTATTAGCATGACAAGGTAATAGTTAATTTGTTTATATGACTAACAACTAGGTGATGCGATAGTGCATAATAAGATTCAATTGCAGTAAGGAGAAAAGGTAAAAGAAAGGAATTGGGTGAGAAATCATTTGGCTATGATTGGAAACCATAATTCCAAAAGAATAAGTAATTTTCATGACTATAGGAGGTCTTTTTAACCTTGATTTTGTCTGATATTATGTGCATACGTGTTATATTTATGAGCATGAATTTGACAGGTATAGCAACTGGTTTTAGTTATGATTAGATTATTCAAGGAATTGGAGTTCCTTGAGAGATGATATATGTATGTATTCAGTTACAAGGTAGCATGCTTAGCACAACAAGGTAAGGTAACTAGTACGTTGTTATGTTTATTTATGCACTGAAATTTATGTGTTTATGGCAGTATGATGCAGGGGATGAAATCTTGAAGAAGGCACGGGTTGAGCTTTCCTTTGGAAGCATTGGGAACCCATGGGTTCGATTCGTGTTGTTTGTTGCTAATTTTTTTCTTTCAGTCTTTTGTGAATTGTTTGTGCTTGATTTGTGGTTTTGTTTATGTCTAGTGCATGATCATGCCACTTTGTTTGAGGTGTCATATTGCTATTGGTTTTTCCATGGTTTTATTTTGGTTTGTTTCTTGTTTTTGCCTTTTATGTTTTGAGAGTTTGGGAATTGATTGTGGAAAGAGGAAATTTAATGGAGCTTGGAAGGAGCTAAATGAAACCCAGCCAGGTAATGAAAGACGCAAATGAAGCCTAGTGCATGAGTAAAGGGAAGTTGAAGGCAAGAGTATGACAGTCGGTTGGATTGGTGGGGTCCATTTGGATAAATGGATAGTGGCAGGATAGTCATGAAAAATGTAACATGAAAGGTAATGTAAATAGGCTTAAGGTAACAAATGCATTGACTATGTTGGGAACTATTGTTCTCAATGTTGCGCATGTGATGCACGGATAAAGGGAGTTATCTTAACCTTGATCCTATGATATCTAGCAATTGTTTTGTCATTATGATTATGTTGATGTCTATATATGTATATATGTATGTACATATGTCATTATTTGACAAGGTGTTAGGGATCATGATTGCTTTATGTTGACGTCTATATGTGTATATATGTATGTATGTATGTCGTTGTCTAATAGGGTTGTAACTTGTAAGGGATCATATGTGTTTTATGCTAATGTTTATATGTATAAATATGCATGTATGTATGTCATTGTCTAATAGGGTCATCGAGGATCATTTTTGTTGAGGAATGATTTCTTATGCAGGTGAATGGCATGAAGAGGTTCTTAGTTTATAAGGAATCAAGTGGGAATAGTAGCCCTAACAGATCTATGAGGTTAGCATTGTGTGGATATGATTTGATATTTTATGTTTACAACTATGCTTATGTTTATGTTATGAATAGGTAATGTTGAGGGAGACATCAATGGAATGAAGGCAGTGTGATCCGCGGGATGTTGGAAGATGCATGGATAGTGGAAAGACACTAGAGGCAAGGTTTCCTGGTAGAAATAGTGTGGTCTCTGGATGTGTAGTAATATTGTTGTGCATATGTTGTACATGTTGTATATGTGATACATGTTGTCTATCTGGTGTTATATGCATGTTGCATATGCGGTGTTGTGTACATATGGTGTTGTGTGCATGTTGCATATGCGACGTTGTGTACACATGATGTTATGTGCATGTTTCATATGCAATGTTGTGTACATATGGTGTTGTGTGCATGTTGCATCCACGGTGCTATGTACATGTGGTACAGTGTACACGTTGTACATACGATGTTGTGTATATATGGTAGTGTACATGTGGTACATGTGGTTCTATGTGCCTGTGGTGTTGTGTACATGTGGTGCTATGTGCATGTGATGTTGGGTACATGTTGTGCAGATGGTGTTGTGTACATGTGATATTGTGTACACATTGTGCAGGTGGTGTTGTGTACATGTGATGTTGTGTACACATTGTTGTGTGTACGTTGTGTAGGAGGTGCTATGTACATGTGGTGGTGTGTACGCGTTGAGTAAGGGTATCGTGGACATGTGGTGTTGTGTACATGTTGTGCAGGTGGTGATGTGTATAGGTGGTACTGTGTAGATGTTGTACATGTGGTCGTGTTATAAATGTGGTATTGTGGACATGTTGTATATGTTATTTTGCGTATATGTGTTATTATGTGTGTGCATTGTGTAGTCGTGGAATCATGACATGTGTATTCATTGAGTTGTACAATGTGTACGTATATGTATTGTATTGTACAATGGATGTAAGAGTATGTATTATATTGTGTTGTACATCGGGTGTAGGTGTATGAGTCGTGATGTATACCAGGTGTAGGTGTATGCATTGTGTGGTGCCGTACGTCGTGTGTGGATGTATGCGTTATGATGTACATTGTGTGTATGTGTATGTGATTAAATAAAAGAAAATTCATTGGGTGTTTTTTGGGTGTGGCCACTGATCCGATGAGTGTACAGAAAAGACAAGAATAAAGGTAGAAGCAAGGAACTATCAAAGGATAAGTATCGCTATTTTATTTCATTTTTATTATGCATGTGATCTATGATTCTGATTTACGATGATTACATGTGATAGATGATTTTGGTTTATGATGATTGCATGTGATTCGTGACTTTGATTTATGATGGTTTCATTCCGAGCTAATCATATGTGATATGTTATACATGATGATTTGATCAAAGAGATAGTTTGACTTGTTGTGACAGGAAGTAAACAGGATTGCAAATGTACCTTATTGACAAGCTATAAATGAGGTATTATTTGAATTCATTTTAAATCTAATGGAAGTTATGTGCTTGGTACAGGAAGCATGGAAATGCCCTGATTTGGGTGGTTGAAATGGACTTCAATAATGTTAACAACAACAACAAAAGGAATAGAAACAAGCAACAGTATGTTGGTAAAGCACTTCATGAGCAGGGCCATTGTGGGACACTGGTACCTAATAGTGTCCATTGATTTCCATGAGCATTCTATGACCAATATGATGGTTTTGAGGCAAGGATGTGCCTTGGTTTTTAGACCTTCTGATGTGAGGAAACCTTGCCAAGGGAGGGGTCACCCGAGGGACTGTGTAGCAGAGAAGGTGATTCCCACAGAACTTTGAAGGTGTGTGAGTACATAGAATGGGGTGATCAGATTTCCCAAGGGACTGTGTAGCAAAGAAGGGAAGGTCGGGGAATACATTGTTTTTGGTCATTAGCATTGTCAGATGGAAACAAAAGCACATTGGGAGTGTGCCCTGGAACAATGAGCTGGTAATTGTTCACTGAGGGAACATGTAGCACAAGGATTGTAGCATTGGACATTGGATGTAGGTGTGACTTTGGAAGTGGATTCTGGACTTCCTGGGAAGGAGGTGAATCCTGGTACTACTTTTTAGAGTGGAGGTGTGAGCCTCTATATTCCCTTGTTACTGATATGGGTGTCGTATCCTTTTATTTGTTGGTTAGAGAAAATGTACATATGTGTATATGTGTATATTATTGTAAATATTGTATTGAGTTGTGTTATAAATCTCCATAGGCAATATGGTTATTTTTTGGTTGAAGAAAATGAGAATGAGTATATATGTCGTTGTTATTGTAAATACCGTAATGAGTTGTGTTATAAAGCTCCAGTATACGATATTATTGTCATGTTTTCAGCAAGATGCCATTGTAAATATTGCAACGAACTGTGCTATAAATATCCTTTAGGAAATATGTTTTGTTTTTAGTGGTTTTCTAGTCATAGGTGTCATAGAACACCAAGGACAGTGTTCCCCGGGGGGGGGGGTTCTGTAACAACCCCTGGTTGAATTTCCATGTAAAAAAATATAAGACCAAGGTCATGGGAAACAATGTACTCTAAGATGAATGGTGTGAAAAACATCCTAGTGTCCATGTCATTTCAGTTTATTATAGATAAGGAAATTAATAAAGACATTAGCAAAGGAAAATAGGCATTAGTTGGCATTTATTTACAAAAATAAAGGAAAATGAGAGAAAATGAAGGTGAAAGGTCACATATTTGCATGAGAAGGAAATTGAAGAAAAAATTATGGAAAATGAAGAAAATAGAGGCCTCAATAATAAAAAGGCTTCTAAGGATCAGTTCATGGCTTTTGTCAGTTCAATCTTTGGCACTCTCATTCTATTTTCTCTCTCTCATACTCTTGCACACTTTGAGTTTCTTGGAGCACTCTTGGAGGATTTTTGCATGCTTTGTATTTGGAGAAAGAAGGCAAAGGAAAAGTAGGAAAGCACAAGGGAACAATTGGATCAACATCTACAATGAGATTTCTTTGCAAGTATCAAGTTGCATGTATGATTTCCTTGCTAGTATTGACATGCATGCTATATGCATGTGGTTATTTGGTTATGATCTTTCATTGGCATGGAGGATTGCCTGGATTAACAATGGTTTTTCTTGACCTTTCCATTTCTTGGATATCCATGGTGTTATGGGTTTTTCCATTTGCTTTTCCAACTTGTGTTAAAGGGGCGCAAGTTGGTCTATTGCAAGTGGGTCTATAGAACCAAATATGCAGCAGATGGATCTCTAGATAAACATAAGGCACATCTTGTGGCTAAGAGATTTTCATAGGTTGAAGGAATTGACTATTCTGAGACTTTTGCTCATGTCACCAAGATCAATTCTATTTGTCTTGTGCTTTCTCTTGCAGCCTTCCAAGGTCAGCCAGTTTATGTTAAGAGTGCTTTTCTACATGGTGATCTACATGAGGATATTTACATGGAGCAACCTCCTAGTTTTGTGCAAGATCATTCACTTGTCTGCAAGCTTAGAAGATCTTTTATGGTCTCAAACAAGCTCCTAGAGCTTGGTATGAGAAGATGGATAGTTTTATGCTTTCCTTAGGGTTCAAATGGTTGCCACTTTGATCCAACGGTCTACACTAAGAGACATGGCTCTAATTTATTGATTCTAGTTTTGTATGTGGATGATTTGATGTTCATAGAAATTTCTTCATCTATGATTTAGAATGTTAAGAAAGCATTGATGGGACAATTTTCTATGACAAATCTTGGTATTCTATACTACTTTCTTGGCTTGCAAGTTCACAATTCTTCAAATGGAATCACCATCTTCTAGCTGAAATATGCTCTTGATTTACTCCAGCATTTTAGCATGGCTAATTGTAAGCCTTCACCTACTCCTTTTCAATCTAGTGTTATTCCTACTACTAGTTGCACTACTCCCAGGGTGGATCCTAAATTGTATCACCAACTTGTTGGAAGGCTACTTTATTTGACACGCTCGACCTGACATTGCCTATGTTGTCGAGTTGGTATCTATATTTTATCTGGATCCTCATCAAAGTCATTGGAAAGCAGCAAAGCATATTCTCAAATATATTCAAGGAACTTCCAATTTTTGCATTATGTATACGGTTGGTTCTCTCGAGCTTGTAGGTTTCATTGATTCTAACTGGGCTAGATCAGTGGATGATCGGAAATCCACCTTTGGTGTTGGATTTTTCTTTTCCAAGTATGATAATTGTACAAACTAAGTAATTATATTATCCTTAACTTCACCATAATATCAAAAATCAAAATTTACAACTACTTCAGAATGCAAAAAAAACTGCCCAAGCTTATTTTTACGCCAATAAAAAAAATACCAAGAAATGGCAATAATATTTGCCCAGATTCTCATTTTTACCCAAGTCAAAAAAAAATTCCCAAATTTGTTTTACCCCAATGGAAAAAAAAATCCAATAATTTTGAGGTTTTTTTAACCCACAAATATTTGCCCAAAAAATTCCAAAGAATTTCAAAATAATTTTAATGAGGGCCCAAGCAAATTAAACCTTTTTAAAAAAACTTCTACCCATATGCTTCCCTCCTCCTTTAAAGTTTGCGGGAAAACTTTCTCCTTTTTTGAAAGCCAAAACAACACATTCATAAATTCATCTCTTCGTTTCTAAATACCCTTTCTCCTTATTTTTTTAAAATCAGGAGAAAATTTTAAAAAGGGAAAATTAATTATGGAATATTTATTAAATATGAATGGAGCCTTTGAGAATTTACGATAAATTCATAGATTCATTGAATCAACAACTTCCATGCTCTTCTCTGGCAGCTTTAAGGACTGAACAACAAACTTCAAACCCGAATAGATCTAGATCCAAAACTAGATCTTAAAAACTTTAAAATAGATCTCAAAAAAGATGAGAAGGGAGGTCGCAGTATAGATTTGATACCATGAAAGAGTATTAAAATACCCAAGGATTAGACTGCAAAGCTAAACAATCCTTCTACCAAGAAATCACAAGACAAAGAACGTAGAGAAAACACACTTCATTGCTTGAGAAAATGAGCTATACATGAGCCAAATTTATAGGAACAATTGAGGCTTCTAACAATAGCTAGAATATAAGCCTGATGACTCAATAGATAAGGATAAGACTGAAAACGTAGCTGATAAGATCGCTACGTAAGCTTACAAGTTTCAATATTTATTGGAACTCTAACATACATGGGGGGTAGAAGAAAGGGTTGTTACAAATGTATTGAGCTAATGGCTTACAAATTGGAGTTCCTTAGCCACTCTAAAATTTATACAATCTTCCATGTCTCTTGCATAGAGAAAGTGGTTGGTTCTAAGTTGTATTCAAACTAGCCTTCTACAACTAGATGAACAAGACTTGATTTGGTTGTAGCCTAAGGTTTTCCTCTACAAAACATAGTGGCATCTCTCGTAATGCACTATACAAGAGGTCTTGATATAATGGAAAGATACATAGACCAAAGATGCCACATGAGAACCAATAGAGATCCTTGAACAACTTCCTCATCTCTATCATTGAGGACAAAGCTATTTTATGGGAGAGGACAGGTGCAGGTAAGATGTTAGTGTCATACCCAACTTCCTTAAGTAGATATATAGGTTTCTATGTGATGAGGAAATCTTATTAAATAAGGTCTAGGTGGTATATATAATGTGAATGAAATAATTGCAAGAAGGCTTACTAGAAGGTTCCACCTAACAAAATGTAATTCCTTCACTACAAAATTCCTAGGAGGTTAGAAATAAAATATATAAATAAGTAGAAGCAAGATAATGCAATGCCTTGTGAGGCATATTGTAATTGGGTCTCTTCTTTGTTGGAGGTTTCCCCCTTGAAGAGGGAAGTGAGCATTGCTTTCATTGATGAAAGAATTGCTAATTGTGGTATTTTGGTTTTCATACAATTCCCTATATCCATTATAATTTGTCATCTTTGCTCTAAATTTTATTATAGTATTTAAATTCTATTTTTATAATAAGGAACACCAAAGGTGATTCCATCCACAAGCAAGGCTCCAATGTAATAGAATTCCATGAGGTTTCTCTAATACTTATCCTCCAAACCTCCAATGATTCCAGTGATCTTTGTAAGCCATGTACTCCACTAGGTCCACTCCCATTGCATGAACATTGTCACTACCTAAATATCCTCAAGTTATCTCTATGCCTCCATGCAAGCATCCAAGCTACTCAATGATATCTAAGACTCAATGCTCTCCTCCTAAATGCCAAACACTCATCCAATGTAGAGTGTTCTCCAAACAAGCAATCTGCTCCATGTGGCCAACATGTAAAATGTCACTAAGATGTTTGAAGATCTCTAATACTTTAAGGTAGATGATTCTCCAAGGTAGAATGTTCTCCAAACAAGAAATCTCCTGCATGTGGTCAACATGTATTGAGCAAGGCTTTTTTAATAAACAAATCTGTGGTCAACATGTATTGAGCAAGCCTTTTTTAATAAACAAATCTGTCATGAACAATACAAGAGATGATCATACATGATGTACTCAAATCTCATGAAACACCTACAAATATGATGTATACACTTTTGAGTAATCCCAGAAGATAACAAGAATAACTACCTATATAAGTGTGATATGCTAGCAACCTATGCTAGAAACTATAAAACCTAACACTTTTCTAGCTAAATGAAAACACTTTTAAAGTAACTCCAAAAATTAATAAACTTTTTTATTATATATTAAGATATTTATGTTATAAAAATAATTCCAAATACACATATTAAGTACACTTAAACGTATTTTTTACAAAAAAGTTTTTTTAAAAAAATAAAATAAATATATATTTTAACATATTTTTTAATAGAAGTAAAAATACAAAATTATTATAAATCAATACTAATTCTAATAATAATATATATAATATATATATGAAAATATAAATATAATTTGATAATTTTATCATTATAAAAATGAAATACCTATTAAAATTTTAACCACACCCATATATTTAAAAAAAAAAATAACAAAATTGGATCAATTTCTTATTCAAATTTTAAAAATAATTATTTTAAAATTTAATGCCCTTACTATAATATTTCAGTAATCTATGTTTTAAAGTGTGTAAATAAAGTGTGAAATTTCAGATTAAAAAACATATAAATCCATTTAATGTAAACCAGATTTTATAGAGTTGTGAGTGGAGACGTTGCTTAGCCTAGTATATAGAAAGCAAAGATTTTATGGGTGGCATAATAAATGTGGCATTTTCTATTCACCGATCATTGAAATTTGTTAAAAAATATATCAAAACCAGGCAAGCCACCGACATTTATGAGTGGCGGTGACTTACTAAATTGCATAAATGTGGCTTTTTCTATTCACGGACCATTGAAATTTATTAAAAAAATAGATCAAAATGATTGAACCAGGCAAGGTACGGAGATCTTCCCACTTTGCTAGATTTGAGTCCACTCGCGGTACTGTGCCGTGAGGGTCCTACCAGATTTTACTAAATACACCATTCATTTGCATGTAGACTACTTTCTCCACCGCCCTCATTTTGAAAATTAAGTTCCTGGATGATTATTAATTACGTGTTATGAAATATCATTTTTATAAATATGAATACTTACTATTTTAGAGTTCCATTACGATTTTTTTTTAATTGTAATTTTATTAATAAAAATAAATTTACATTATTTATAATATTTTGTTTTTTTATTACTTCAGAGAAATTTATATTGTTGTTATTTTCATTTATTTAAATTTTAATTTGTATAATTATATGATATTTCCATGAAAGTATTTCATTTATGAGGAGGTTATGGAGTTAAATTTTTTTGACATTTTTGGGGTTAAGCTTTGCTAGTTTGGTCGACGGGTAGATTGTTTCGAGTTGATCTATCTAGATTTTCTCTTCGATGTAGTGGCCTCATCTGTGAACCACCCTTTAAAAAAAAAGAAGTCATATTAAATCTTAATAATAATAAAAAAATCAAATTTCTACCTAGCTTAATTTTGAATTTCATAGAATTTCTACCTACTTTCAAGCCTAACCTGCGATTTAAACAGCAGCATGTAAAGAGATTGTGACATTTTTATTTTTAAGATTAAAAAAACCAAATTCCTCTTAGAATATCAATATGATTTAATAGAGTTAGTAAATAGGTTGCTTCCTGGTCAAGAACGGGAGGCACATAGTATACACATTGATCGTGTGAGTGGCGGTTGAAAAAAAAAAATAGGTGTTGTCAATTGAGGTGTCAAATTTGCCTGATGGTAAAAAAATTATTGGAATTGATGGTTTCCATGGTGTTATCTCTTATGACTTCCCACTAGTTCCACTTGGTTAAGAAAAGTGTGGGAAATTCCAGAGAGGTGCTCTCGGTTCGGCTTCTTAGCACCTGTTGCGGCTACTGGAGCTCAAGAGAGGGATTCTACCAGATTACATGTGAACTCGCAATTCTGGATTTGGTGTTGAGGGAGTGTATAAATTGACAATTGGTTTGAAGGTTTTATTCAGTGAGACATTATTAGGGGTCATAAGGTTTCTTTGTGGGGATCTACTTGTTGTGGTTTATTTCATGGGCACTACTATGGTTCCTCTCACGGGCATGTTCCCAGCTCATATGTTGGAAGTACTCCACATTACCTATTTTTTTTGTTACGCCATCTACATTTTGGTCCTACTCGCATCCACATCTAGTCTCAGTGCATGCATCAAACGTGTCGTCTCCAAATGGTGATCCACTTTTTTGTCTCCCATGACCTTGATGGGGACATCAACATAGGAACATCAAATCGACCGAGGTGCCTAAACTTCTCAGATTTGGCTATGATGTGCTCTGGGATCGGGTCCATAGCCTGCAGAGCCGCGCTCTTGTTGGAAGGTGGGTCTTCTCTGGGGCTCAGTAGTTGGATTTGGAGGCATGGGTACTGACATAATGGAAGCCCATTTTGGGCTACACTCCTAAGCCTTAGTCGTATTTTGAATCAATGGTATAGCTTTCACTTCCGCCACCACGCAAATGCGGAGAAGATCATGGGGACTCCATGGGTGTGGGGTAGAGGTTTCTTATAACTTAATCGATGGTATGTCGGATTTAACCCCGTCCTAGATATCCCTCAAAACAAATACCTCTGGGTGAAGCTTTATGTTCTGCCACTGGAGTTCTAGACCAGACCAACCCTTGAAGCGATCAGAAACATTGTGGGTAAATTTATATACATGGTTTTGAGGGTGTTGGGGGCTCGGGACAAGCAAATCACTTATATTTTGGTGGAGGTGGATTATGTGGGTGGCTTGACAGCAGAGATGATCTTGGAATGGGGAACCCTACATTTTAGACAGTGTGTGGACTATTGGGGTATCCCATTCCAGTGCTTATTATGTCACAAGACGGGCTATCTTATGGACAAATGCCCTCGGCGTCAGATATGTTCCTGGAACAAACGGCAGGATGGTCACTGCAACACTAGCAGGTTGTAATTGAAGGGCTCCATGCTTGAGACGAGATCGGACCAAGGTACCTCATCTGATGCTCCTACTCAATATTTGAAAATTTTGACATCTACCTCTTCTTGGTCTTATCTCTCTTCTCGTAAGGAGGAATTAATTCCCCCCCCCCCCCCCAATGGCCTTTACTCTGCCTTGGTGCATCTGAATCCTTCCTTGACTCGTTCTGACCTCCCCTCTACATATCTTTCTCCAAACGATGTTTTAATTCTGCCTCCTTCCAATCGTGATAAGGAATTTTTGGAGTTGTCACGAACTCCTATTCCTAACTCTATTCTTATCCCATCCTCACTGGACCATCTCTCCTCCCCTACACAACCATTGCCTCCTCCTTCTCTACATAATTCAGTGGACAGTCACCTCAAATTTCTTAAAGCTAATATGGCCATGGACCTTTTGGCTCTCACTGTTCACAAAGGCTCATCTCATATTCCACCCCCTTTGGTTAGTCCTGCGTTTGCTAAAAATATCACCACTCATCTTATGGGTAATGGTCGAGGCAACAAACACAAGTGGGGAGGGTTTGGGAAAAATTTAAACCTTGATGACAATGGTATGCATGAAATTCATGTCTTTGAAACTTCTCTTGGGGCCCTTAGAGACGCTATGCCTCCCATGGTCAGTCCTCCATGACTATCCTATCCCTCAACATGTGTGCCCTAGGGGACACTGCAAAAAGACTCTCTCTCTGCCACATATTCCACACTACTCGTCCATTTGTAATTCTTCTCCAAGAGACCATGGTTGACTTTGTTAGGTCCCTTGAATATTTTCAGTTTATCTATCCTCACTGGTGCATAGTGGCCACAGACTCTTGTGGTTTATCAAGGGGTTTTGTGGCACTATGGGATCCCTACTAGGCTGATTTTCGTGCCTACAGATTTTTGCAGGCATTTTACTTTTCGGATGTATTATGGGTTCTATGGAACGAGTCCACATTTGGAATATATATGCCTCTTATGCTGACAGGCGTGTTTTTTGGGAGCAGGTCTGTACTTCTAATATTCTAAATATTGGGTCATTGATAATTGCAGGAGGTTTTAACATGATATTGTCTAGGAATTAAGTGTGGGGATCCAATGGACATATGGATCCACTATCTGATTTTCTCTATACCCTTTTTGATGAGAATTATCTGGTTGATATATGTTTCGCACCACTGTTCCCACATGGAACAATTGTAGGGGAGGGCTAGAATATATGGGTAAATGTTTGGATTGTTTCATGGTCCATCAGAGCTTGGTTGAGTCTCTAGGAAATCTTTGGTCACAAGTGGTGGATTCCTTCATCTCAGACCATTGCACTATTTTCTTGCAGTGGCCGCGAGAGGATAAGTGGCAGGGGATCCCTTTTAAGTTCAATAGGATATGGCTAGAGGATGCAAACTTCATAAATGTGGTAAGGGAGACATTGTCCTCTAGTTGTAGGTCTCCAAGACAATCAACGATGGATTTCATTTCTACTCAATTGTCCACTCTGAAGAGTTGGGTCCAAATTTGGGAACGTAGGAAAAAGGCCCTCCTAGGTGTCGAACTTAAAGCCATTACTGCGAAGATTGAAATTCTGCCTGTTTGTTTTTCGGGGGGACAACCTCCTCTGGAATCCATTAATAGAATTCAACAACTGGAGCAGAGGAGGAAACATATTTTATTGTTTTAGGAACAATCGTGGTTATTAAAGAGTCGTGCCATATGGATACATGATGGTGATCGAAATACAAAATTCTTACATAAATTTGCAAACCATAGATGCAATACTAATGTAATAAGGAGCATCAAGGGAGAGGATGGCACATATGAATTTTTAGATGGTGATATACGAAAAGAAGCGGTGAGATTCTTTGGTGGAATTTATATGGCTAAATTTGATGCTCATATTGAGTACCAGTTGTGGGTTGTCAAAGATTTCTCGGTTATGTTCGATCTAGTTGCTAATGAACATTTATATCGGCTTGTGACTTTGGATGAGATTCTCTCTATATTAAAATCCTTTGCGAAGGGTAGATGCTCGGGTCTAGACAGTTGGATTGTAGAACTCTTCATATACTTTTTTGACCTCATGGGGGCTGCTATTTTGGACTTGGTGGAAGAATCCTGGATGGAGCGCCCATATTTGGCTCTATAAAATCCACTTTCATCACCCTCATCCTGAAGGTTAGTTTCCCTGAGTCTTTTTTAGACTTCAAGCCCATATCTTTGTGTAATATTATATATAATATTATTTCAAATGTGATAGTAGAAAGAATCAAAGGCACACTCTCTGCCTTTATATCGGACAAGCAATTCAGATTCCTTCATGGTAGATCCATTCATGATGCCATTGCAATTTCCTAGGAGTGAATACACACAATTCAGATAAAAAAAACCAAAGTTGTTGTGATGAAGATAGATCTAAAAAGAGCAATTGATTATGTAGACTAGGGGCTGCTTCGAATCATTCTGACTAAGATTGGCTTGGACAATTGGAATGTTGAGTGGATCATGGCATGTGTTACAAAAATTTGGATCTCAGTCATTATAAATGGATATCCCACTATTTTTTTCCGGGCTCACAGGGTCTCTGTCAGTGATGCTATTTATCTCCCTTACTTTTCATTCTAGTAATGGATGGTTTTAGTAGGAAGATATCTTCAACCAGGGACTTAGGCACATTTGAGGGTTCGAGGATGATTCCTCTAGTTACTGTCACACATCTATTCTTTGTTGACGACATCCTGACTTTTGGCATGATATTGCGGGATCAATGGGCAACTCTTCA
This sequence comes from Pinus taeda, assembly GCA_000404065.3. Classification (NCBI taxonomy): domain Eukaryota; kingdom Viridiplantae; phylum Streptophyta; class Pinopsida; order Pinales; family Pinaceae; genus Pinus; species Pinus taeda. The sequence goes on along the minus strand of APFE031678308.1, from coordinate 13,113 downwards.
CCATATTTTCTAGAGATATGGATGGGATTTGGGCCTTTTCCTCAATGGTATGAAATATTGCTTATATTTTTCAAATGTTAATCCCACTGACAGTACACATATAGCAGACATGTTTGGCGTGGGAACAAGAATATTACAGGATGGCTTTACATACTTCGGTTTCAGACTAAAACCAACCTACTACAAAAGGGAGGACTAGATGTGGTTGTTATCTAAATTTGAAAAAAAATTGGGGATTTGGACAAACTGCTACTTATCTCTGGGAGGTATGTATACGCTTGTGCAATTTGTTTTTCAACAACTTTTGATTTACTGGATTCATCTCTTTATTTTTCTTGCTCACATTTTCTCTCGGATAAAATATCAACTTGCCCATTTCATGTGGTCAGGATTTGGGTCGGATAGTAAATATCATCTCTGTAACATACCCCCTGAGCCTAATTTTAGAATTAATTTCTACACTCTCATTCTTTAAAATTTTCTTCGGCTAAAGTTAAGATTCATCCGTCGTCACAAGTAATATTATTCTATCATTACATGAACAAATATTATTCATGCAACTATACTAATATTCTTAACAATTGAACATCATCAAATATGAACCATAAAACTACATACTCCTTATATGCTTTACTAGATCCACGATGTGGACTTTTAGATTCATTTATAAGACTTATATGTCAGATCAACCCTTAAGCATAATTTGCAATTTGGAAAAAGGAATTAATCATGGCATGCAACCAATAAAATTCTTTGCTAACTCCATACAAGAATTAATGGAACATTATCTTGAGCCTACTGTAGCTATCATGGCCATGAATCCTAATCCTGCAAGCATAGTCAAACGTGTTATTGACCTAAATCTTATGTAATATGCATAAATAGCTAAACTAGCCTCATTGGATGCAATTCCTATGACACATAATGCATGACATAGATAACTTGAACCATAGAATATATAATTAAAAGCATTATACCATAATTGTTATGCATGCATAAATGTATCATGCATAAATATTCGCCAACTTAAAACAGAGATATCACATAAGGTTAGAGGCATACTATGTTCCTTCACTACATTTAATGGTGATCAGATTTAGTTTCAATAGATATCCCACACATCTGTATATGATCATCTCATAGACATAGTTAGTATAGGCAATTCTAATTATGCATAGTGGTCACATGCAAATTCTGTCATTAGTAACATGTGTCAAAAAGCTCCTTGATCCAAGTATTAATAACCACCTATTATGCTTCCATCACTAAATCTACACTTGGATGTAATAGAGGTCACATGCATAAGAATTCAATCATTCTCATAAATAAAGAACATAAACATATAGACATCTGAGATGAACGATTCCACAACATAAAAAGTAAGGGGTACACATACAACATATTCCATGCAAGTGAATCCAACTGGATTAGAAGAGAGAACACCACTTGGAAAAGTAAGCACCACCACTCAACCTAGAAATAACTCTTCCAGTTCATCCCCGAGTGGGGAGTTCTTGCCATGGATCAACTTCCCCCTGTTGATCTCTGCAATGGGTGTTTAATACCCTCTTTCATGATATGGTTTCTATTAGCGACGTCCCACTTTTATGGATTTTTTTATCCATTTACCTAGGATTTTCCCATAAAAGCTCGCCTTTCTCTCTCACGAGGCTTTTCCTCATAAAATCATAATAGAACATTATCTTTAGTCTATTGTAGCTATCATGGCCATGAATCATGATCCTACAAGCATAGTCAAATGTGTTATTGACCTAAATCTTATGCAATATGCATAAATAGCTAAATTAGCCTCATTGGATGCAATTCCTATGACACATAATGCATGGCATAGATAACCTGAACCATAGAACATACAATTAGAAGCATTATACCATAATTGTTCTGCATGCATCAATGTATCATGCTTAAATATTCACCAACTTAAAACAGAGATATCACATAATGTTAGAGGCATACTATGTTCCTTCACTACATTTAATGGTGATCAAATCTAGATTCAATAGATATCCCACACATCTGTATATGATCATCTCATAGACAAAGTTAGTATAGGCAATTCTACTTATGCATACCAGTCACATGCAAATTCTACCATTAGTAACATGTGTCAGAAAGATTCTTGATCCAAGTCCTATTATGCTTCCATCACTAACTCTACACTTGGATGCAATAGAAGTCACATGCATAAGAATTCAATCATTCTCATAAATAAAGATAACACAAACATATAGACATTTGAGATGAATGATTCCACAACATAAAAAGTAAGGAGTACACATACAACATATTCCATGTCAGTGAATCCAACTAGATTAGAAGAGAGAACGAAACTTGGAAAACTGAGCACCACCACTCAACCTAGAAATAACTCTTCCAATTCACCCCTAAGCAGAGAGTTCTTGCCATGGATCAACTATCCCCTATTGATCTCTGCAATGGGTATTTAATACCCTCTTTCATGATATGGTTTCTATTAGCGACGTCCCACTTTTGTGGATCTTTTTAATCCATTTTCCTAGACAAGCTCGCCTTTCTCTCCTGCGAGGCTTTTCCTCATAAAAGCTTGCCTTTCTCTCCCATAAAGCTTTTATGTTTTTCTAAGTAACTCAATGGATATTTATCTCTAATCCATCAAGCTTATTTAGAATTGAATCTATAAGCTTTATCATGAAATAATTATCCCTTCCCATTCACCAACGGGATTTGGCAATAATCTCATCTCTTGGTGTCTCGCTTTTCCAAGTGATTAATTATTTTATTTATTTCATAAAGTATTTACTTTTTTTGTTACACATCAAACCTAGATTTTTTCGGCTTAGGTTAACAAAGTTTTACATACAAAGGAGGGGTGTTACATACTCCCCTCTTTAAATTTACATCGTCCTCCGTGTATTACTGCATCTTACAATATTATTCCTCGTTCACAGGTACCTATTTTTGAATTCATAGGCTCCCATGGCCTCTTCATGATTCAAATATTTTGATAAATATCGGTTACAAGGAGCACATCTCCTTCCATTGTTACCTGTAACATTTGTTTCTATCAATTTTGTAAGAAATTTGAGATGCAAAAACTCAACTATGTTTACCATAGTTAATATCATAATTTGATATATAGTACTCCTATTTGAGTGACTACGGCTTATATTGCCCACCATTTATTGTGGTTGAATAAATGCATGTTATTCCCTTGCATTCTTCCAAGCCTTTGTGTTCTTTACGAACACTTGCTCATTGTAGTTTTCCTGCATACAACAAGTCAAACTAACACATTTGACTAATATCATATCAGGTTAGCTCAATATAACCATCAAAATCATATGTACCTTTCAATCATAGATCATACTCCTAATCACATGCATACCAAACTGAAATAAAACATTGATACTTATCCTTGAATCACTTCTTAGCTTCCTTCTTATGTACGCACTCAAGGTCGGTTTCCATACTAGGCAATCACCCAATGTCTTCATGCGTACCTGCACATAGTGTGTTTTACACACACACAACTATACATGTCATATATTATCATGCAATACATGTATCTATACTGGTACCATATGTACCACTTGTACACAGTACCATATGTACAACTTGTATACCATACTAATGTTCATAGCATCCCCTGCACGATATATCATCCACATGTTTCTAACAATGTTAGTATTATACCAAAAAAAATTCTTCATTTATTTATATTACCTTTAGGTAAGTTGAACAAATCGTGCTTAGTTTATCGATAGGAGAATAATGAATTTCGTGGACCTGTTCAACTTCTGCAACCAGTGAGTTTTTTTTGTCAAGGTATTCTAGTGCTTTTATTTAGCAAATCATTTTCCTGTGTCATGTGGTTGATGTACAATGTCAGCAAAATAATATCATAAAAGTAATCATGTATACTACAACTTTATCATACCCATAACTTTGAGTTTTGGGATCAAATTTGTGACCTGGAAAAGGTTTTAACAATAACGGAATATTACTCCCGCTTAATCATAAAGAAGATTATTGACTTTATCTTTAACCAAGAAAATGATCGTTTGGTACTTAAAAGTACTCCATAATTAGCTAATAATGTCATATGCTCTATTTATACCTCTTCCAACATCTTGTTGGCCTTGAATAAACTCATTTCCCCTTCATGAGTTATAAATGAACATTATAAGGTTTTCAATTCCACACCCTTTAAGGTTTTTGGCACTATGTGTACCAGGGTGTGATCCTATTGTATTTACATGTTAACACCTTCTTTTAACATTAAGTCGCCCCAGAATAAAGAGATCAGTGATCAAATTTATTAACATGAATTCCCGCGTGGTTTTATGCAACAATTCTTATGTTGTCCTATTCAACCCAAACAACATTATCAATGCCATATGTCAAGTAAACTTCTCAATATTGCTTGGTATTATAACATATGTATTCCAGATGGTATGATTGTGACTTAAGTGATCGATTGATAGATCCCCATATTCTTTCACACAATCTCAATTACCAGTACCACATAGCCATTGCTATGGTTGAATCATCCTTATGTTTTTTGTTGCATGATTGGTTATCCTTAGAACCTTCTTGATGCATGCATGATGTTATTACTATCATAAGATCCTTATATCATTATAAGTTTTATTAATGTGAAAACCTTTTGGGTTTATCAAGATTTTGCTTATTAATTCGGACCATCATGTTCCAAATCTAGTGTACCATTCTTACTAGGCTGCTTTGAATTGCTCTAATGCATCAAGCACCACCATGTCTAATCTGCAAGTATACTTTATTCAGCTAAGTAGAAACCCACTGATTATTATTCCCCTATCACTAAAAGTATAATTTTAAGATCTTCAATCATCCTACTATAAGCACCTTTTTGGAAGGTTCTTCTCTGTGAGATATCAACAGAACCCCAATTGTATCTAAATGGATATGTTCAGTAAGGTTGTGGTGTTTGAGGTTGCATATGTTGTCATATCAGAAATTTTAGTGAGCCTGTGCTCTTAAGCTTAATAATGTCTTTCTACTATTAGCCCAGAAGCACTAGGAGTTGCTTTTACATCTCCATTATGTATTTACAGTAGAGGTACTTTTGGGTTAGTCCCCTTGATCTTCTTATTAAAATCATACCATTATTAATGCATGATGTCTTCTTTAATATGTATATAGTATGTTGTATTACATTTATGCTCACTCTTCACAATCTCGACCCTAGTTTAGACCATATTAGAATGTACTTTACGCCTCTTGCATATCTCAGTTATGATATTGCTTTACTCAACCGGAAACCATAGGTTTCAAATTATGCATGTTTAATTAACTATGCATCATAACCTGGTACGGTTTTTGTTCCCTCAAATAGTGGGTATTTGGAGCATTTTCTTACTAAAATGATTCATCCATTGGAAAACGATATCCAAAGTGAATTACATCATTACCTACATGTGCACCGATCATCACAACAATATTAAATTGAAAGACAATTTTAAGATTCCTAGTCTCATACTACATAAAAGGATTTGTCTTTCATATCTCATCCTTTCTTAGGATCTTTTAAGCATAACTTTATTTCCCTAAGTTATGTACTTACTTAGAAAACGTACAACTCATAATTTGATTTTGAAATGGGTAGAATAAGGTGATGACCATATTACTAAATTACCTCAATTAGTTTGTATTTTATTAAGCTATGTCCTTGCATAGTAATCATGCAACTCAAAATATAATTTTAATTATGAGTAAAATGATATGATGACCATATAACTAAAATTCATCAAATAACCATACTTTAAAAATCACTTATTCCCCACCGTTATTTATTCAGAACTTTCATGTCCATTATCCTTTCTAGATCTAGTGATAGTCTTTACTCCTCTTATGTTGAGGGGTTTAGTATTTCCCCCTACTCTAATTTCCAGGATAACTCCTTAACACGATTGCATGTAATTTCTAATACTCAATAAGTAGGCTCATAAAAAAAAAAAAAAAAATTATGATTGACCCTCTCTTACTTATTGAAATAATCAATTTTGTCTTTTCTTTGCATTGCTCTTTTCTCCCCTACAATTCAACCTGGCAGAAATATTTTTTTGTTCTAATATAGTTTTCTAGGGATTCTCTCTCCCCATCCAAGGACTTGAATATTTAACATAGCTTTAATGATTACATTCAACCTTGCTCATTTATATAGATACTCACTTAGACATTTATTTAATGACTTTAAAGATAAACATAGTTTAATATTTTACCTTTATGGTATCTAACAAGAATCAAATACTCCACATATTTTGATTCTCTAACATACATTGTAAAGTTCCACTTTGTCTCATCATAATTCAGCTTGTCCTACATGCAAGTCATACATATGTATGTAATCACATCATGAGTATCTTCTGCAACTTAGCAACTCTGAAGATAAAGTATTCATGTTTTTATTTTTTAATGTATAAACAAAGTAACTCATACTCTTCTGTGTATTTCACTTTCGCACATAGTGCCCACATGTCATTTAATATGATAATGTTTGCTTAAATTAATTATGCACAACAATCTGAAACAATATCTTTATCCTTAAAGGTAGTGTAATTTAGCAACCGTAGCACATATGTTAATGAGTTTATACATGTTTTGATGTTTTTCACATTTTAACAATATAAAACATGTGCAGCGTTGTCCTCGTCAATACCTACAACTACCAATTGGTAATTGCTATGTCCTTGTATTACTTCCTACTCCATCACCACACTGCAAATTTATATGCCATATCACAAATTTATTTATTCCAACATAACCTTCCAATTTCAGTCAGTTATAGACCCATGCAACATAAATAGGAGCTATGATGGCTTTTCAATGACTGTAATGGAGACATCGAAAAGTGAATCCTAGCCATACACAGTAAATCAAACATTGGACTATGCCCAAACTAATTAGTATGCGTCAAGCTTGCATCTCCATGTTCCATTCATATTGTAAGACCTATCTTGCCAAATAAATAGGTGGATAAGCAAGTTAAATTCAAAAATAATATGATACCGATTCTGGGAACCCACCAAGTGCAAGCGCCTGGTCATAAGCCAATTGGTTAACCTCTCTGACTACGATCAATAATACCTTCCAACTAAATTTGGGGGTTTGTAGAATAGTCATTCTAACAACGACCCAAAGTTTAGAGGAGAATCCAGTACTGCATGCAATAATAACTTTTATTATGAAAGGAAAAGTGCTCCTTCCCAGCACTATTCTCCATTTCTTCGACCGAGCACTATTCTTAAAAACATACATTATCAATAACTCTTGGGTATCACTTATAAAAAAATTCGGACTTCATAAGGAATACAACATAGTACCTTCTTGGGATCTAGAAATGCGTGTTAAGATAACACTATCCTTACCCAGATTTGGAGCAATGGAACAACGATTTTGGTGGAGAAGCCATTACACATCAATTTATTCCCTCACTAGCCTCCAAGTGAGTCTAGATACTCTTTGGTTGGTATTGCAATCGAACTAGTAGGCAAGGACATGAACTCGGCACAAACTGAAAAGAGCAGGCTGCCGAGGAAATTGGTGCAAGACTATCGCAGTGACAACCATGCTTCCAATAAACAGAACAACAATGACTAGCTAGAAGGTGGAAGTGGAACCCTCCTTAGGGTCTAATTGGGTGAGGCATCATCATTCTTTCTTTGATACCCGATTCCATTATTGCTATGTATTTCAATTATCATTTGCGATTAATGACATTGAGCTGAACAAGATGTCCATGCATTAGATAAAGATCAAACTTGAACTAAACATTTATGAAAGAGTATTATGGAGTTCTAACTCATCTTACCTAGCCATACTAGAACCACTGTCTCTTGCGTCAAGTTTTACATAAACCTACAAGATCAACAAAGATATGCGTAGGGGTACTTTCTGAATGTTAATCCCTACACTTGGATGACTGACTTCCTACCTCCATGTAGAGAATGAAGGAAAGCCCTACTTATTAAATGAGGATTTCCTTAATGAAAACAATAATCATCTAAGGCTAAGGAGATATGTTATCCATGGGAATGTAGGGATGAGCGTTATCCCATTGCATGCGTCCCTAGGGAATTCAACAACAATCAGTTGATTCGGAAATAATAACTCACCGCACCCGCTCCACCTCCAAATCAATGTACAAGTAAAGTAGAAAAAGTGATGTTGTGGAGTTAAGGTGTTGTTGTTGCTTTTAAAGGTGTTGTTGTGTTTTTTTTTGTAAAAAAAAAAACACGTTTGGTCTTTCACGACCATCCAATCCCTATCCTCCGCGATTTTCATATTCCCACAATCTGAGTATCTACATAAATCTCCTACCATCCGATGCTTTGTTATAAAGTTTCATTGAAGGCACAAAGGAGAGAAAGCAAAAATTTCATTGATAAGCTCAATAAAATCAATAGAGTTCCTAAAGAATTGACAGAGCAAGACCTTCTGCAATACTGTAATTATTAGCATGAATGTCTTGACACCAACAATGATAACATACTTGCAGTCAAATGCAACGCCAATCAACTACACAGGATTGGGTACAGAGACCATTTGTAGTTGGAGACGGAGACCACCGTATGTTGTTGTACTTCCCTCCTGTGGATGGTCGATTTCAAATGGAGCAGGGTGCGGTGAGGCCCCTCTGTCACTGTCTCTGCGAATTCCTAGAACGTTTCAACTACGTTATCCTACTCGACTGGATTTCTCACGTCCGTAATAAGCAAACGCAACTCCGAAAAATACAAGTGAGATAGCTACTTATAGCAAGAAGCCTTGTAAAACATATCCATAATGCCTCCCAATTCCATTTATTTAATATCAAAATTCAATCATGTCGAAGAAATAAAAGTAGACAATCTCAATAATGTAGGTATGCAGCCAATCAACCAAATGACATGCATAATGCATCAGTTTTGAGGTAAATTAGGAGGTGGTTGAAGAGAACAAACCCACCAACAGAGGCTTGTGATATAAATGAAAGCTATGTTTATATCAATAGAATACTTATGATGCTTCTTGTACTGAAACTACGATATTTACATAGAATTCAACTATACCTTGGTATTACATTTGGAGTAAGAAATTTTCGATATTCCTAGTTGAAAAGTGTATAAAATATGTTCGTGATTGATAAATGAAGCATTGTGTAGAGAATCTAAAGGAACCCAAAATTTGGCCTTCAGAAGACAAGAATGTAAAGAATGTGGTTTGAGTTTTTTCCTTGGATCATTGATCAAGGGGATTCATCCACTTGCAATCCATCGGAAGAAAATATATATACTGGAACAGATGTACATTCTGAAACTCTCTTCAATTTTGGTTGTTTTCATTGCATATTGAGTAATTCATGGTCTAAAAAAATTACAATAACCTGAGCTCAGAATTTCTCTTAATTTTAAGAAATCAATATAACGTTCACATGGTATCGCTTCCAATTCCTCCTCCAAACTATTTAATTTCAACCTTAGGGCTTTTGGATTATTTTTCTTAAAGATATTTTCTAACTAAAACCCTTCAATGAAACCTCTTATTTGTTTAGAACCTAAATCTCATTCATACCTTACAGAGGTGGGTTGGCCCTTAGGCCACAATATTTGAACATAGAGCTCTGATACCATTTGTAACATACCCCCTAAGCTTAATTTGAGAATTACTTACTAGGCTCTCATTCTTTAAAATTTTCTTTGGTTAAAGTTAAGATTCAGCTGTCGTCACAAGTAATATTATTCTATCATTACACGAACAAATATTATTCATGCAACTATACTCATATTCTTAATAATTGAAAAACATCAAAAGTAATGAACCATAATACTATGTACTCCTTCTATGCTTTACTGGACCCACAATGTGGACTTTTAGATTCATTTATAAGACTTATATGTCAGATCAACCCTTAAGCATAATTTACAATTTGGAGAAAGGAATTAATCATGGCATGCAACCAATAAAATTCTTTGTTGACGCCACACAAGCATTAATGGAACATTATCTTGAGTCTGTTGTAGCTATCATGGCCATGAATCCTGATCCTACAAGCATAGTCAAACGTGTTACTAACCTAACTCTTATGCAATATGCATAAATAGATAAACTAGCCTCATTGGATGCAATTCCTATGACGCATAATGCATGGCATAGATATCTTGAACCATAGACTATACAATTAGAAGCATTACACCATAATTGTTCCACATGCATCAATGTCTCATGCATAAATATTCGCCAACTTAAAACAGAGATATCGCATAAGGTTAGAGGCATACTATGTTCCTGTTGGATACCTATACCAATAGGTTTCATATTTCATGATTGGCAAATACAAGGGCCAAATATGCTCCACTTTGCTGCCACAAAGGTTCCATATTTACAAGAAAAAGAGAAGGTTTATGTATGCCTGCATATTCACAAAAGTTTTATGGATGACCCAACAGTCTAATCTGGATCATGCCATGTTTTCAATTTATGTTGTAGAATAGAGAAAGAAATTTGTCCAAACTGTTTAATCTTGGCAGATCAGTAGCTAGGTAGAGAAACTAAGGTTCCCAACTGTTTAATCTGGGGCCTTGGAAGGAATAAGGGTAGTATTAGATAGGAAATGAAAGCAAAAAAGCCAATGCAAAGGAAAAGGCACACAAAGGGTTTGCAAGTCCAAGTGCACCCTCCAAGAAGGAATAAAAAAATGTTAGGCAAACTAGTTGGGTAGGCAGATGGGGTTGCAGAAGTGGTGTTTCTTCCAAGATCAAATTTGCTAACCATGTACAAGCAAAGTAACACCGTGGAGCATCACTAACTTCCTTTTTTCCATTTGTATATCACTCATTACTAACACCCCTTCACAAGTTGTGTACATAAGAGAAACTTAAAGCTTCATGATGGTTCTTATGGCCTTTAAAAGCCACATTTCTTGTGCAAAAGTCTTTTCATTTTGATCTACTCTTTACACTAAGTTGTTTTCAAGAGAACTTGGTTGTACTGATCCTCATCCATATTTTCCCCCCATATTAACAACTAACTCTATTATTTAACTCCCTATACTTCATTTTCCCTATTATTATAACACCATGGTGTATAAACCCCACACA
>APFE031678300.1:22638-47262 GCA_000404065.3 Pinus taeda | reverse complement strand
CCCTCAAATGTTTACTTCTTGAAAATATAAACTATTTGTAATTGAATACTTTCTTATTTTTCTCATTTTCTATCATTCAACATTGTTAGTCACTTTGCTTTTAAATGAAGTAATAGAAAACAACTACAATTGAAACTTATAACTTGGGGTTCAAGACTTCATAAGTCATAATAATTGAAATTGGAGAAATATATTATTAATTTTGAAGAGCAAGAGAGAAAATGTATGACATTTACTATAATAGCTTGAGTTAAAGATCTAATCAACTACCCTTTTTATATGATCGGTACGGAAATATGACAAAACTAACAAGAGTGGCAATAAGAAAAGTATACGAAAATAATTTGACAATGATCACAATGAAAGGTATTTGTAATTGACCACATTATTATTATTCACATTTTATATCATTCAACACTATTACATTGCCACTTTACATTCAAAATTGTTATTTCATCATTTTCCATATTTCAATTTATTAACAATTTTTATCATCTCAAAAAATTGAGGTAACAAGTAAATCAAAAATTACAATGACTAGATTAATCTTCCACATATTTAATTTAATTAAAATGATAAGAATAATTAGATGCTCAACAAATTTTGTGTGACCGTTGATGACTTAAACCAACCTAGGTGCATCTTAACCCTATATTTATCAAGCACCTAAAGGGATCAAATCTCTCAAGGTGAAAACCTTTGAGGTTTTCAACTTAAGAGAATTGATCGCTCTCAAGACTTAATAGATCTCAAATAAAATCCATCTAGGTTGGTTTATCTCAAAAGTAGTAACATAATTTCTACCCTTTTAACTAAATTGATTAATTAAAAAAAATGTCATATGAACATAGTTTATGAGTTCTTGGGCATGTGGTATTTGTAAACTATGGTATTATCCCAAGGTAATGTAGCAAAGCCTATTTACAAGTAAAGAATCTCCATGGTAAAGTGGAGGTGAATCTCCATGGTTAAGAATCGTGGTACATGTTTTCTTAAATGTATAGGAGTTGCCTTTAGTGCAACTTTTGGAATTTCCGGTGCCTGAATCTGATGGAAAAATGAGGTGAAATCTTGATTTGTGTTATTTACTCTGGTTTTTTACTGTATGTATGGATTCAACACCCTCAAAACCCCTAGGGCACTTCGATTGTGTAAGGGTTACCCATGAAACTTGTGATTTTAATAAATCCCCACCATATTTTAGAAAAAATAGACCGGAAAAAACCCACCAAAAAAGTTTCCAAAAAGTTGCACTAAAGACAACTCAAAATGTATATATGTTCAACTTATAAACTAGCGGAACCATATAAATTAAATGGACAATAAATGTTGATAAACATCAATCCATGTTAAGCATCAAAATGCTTAGACCACAATACATCTCACATTGCTCAAATAAAAAATAATCATAAAAATTAACGAAATTATAAAAATAATTAATCTATCACTTAAACAATATTTTTAATCATAAAAATTAACTAAATTACAATTTTATTTTTAAATTATTATTAATTAATAATATCATTTAAACATATTTTTGACCATGGAGTTCATGCTGTGTACCATAAAAATTTTTAATTGTAAATAATTTTGTTTACAATATCATAGGTTCAATAATATGGTTTATCAAGGTTATTCTAAAATAAACATACTTATAGACTTAATTAATTCTTTTTACAGTTTACTACTACTAATAAAATTATGAAGCTTCTAAAACATGATATGAAATTAATCTTTTATAATTACCAATAATAATTAATATACTATGAAAATTAAAACATAATATGAAATTATTTTTTTATTAATTACTTAAAACAATAATAAAACTATTGAAAAATTAAAATATTACTCTCATTGTAATTTAAAAAATAAAAAATTTCCTTATTATTTTTCTTATAATTTTTTATTATTGTAATTTGAAATATTCTCCAGCCTATAATACACAAATACACATTTAGTATAATAAACTTTTGAATTATATTATATATATATAAATATTTTTTTTTTCCAAATTTATTATTTTTTTATTAAAAAATTATCATTATTGGATTATTAACCCTAAGAAAATCATCACATTAAGCAACCCTTATCTTCTATTTCCAACTTTCTCTAAAATAAAAATTTACTGTTCAAAAATATATTATATTTATATTTATATTTGCAGTATTTTTCAATTAAAAAGACTGCCATATAAAATATAATATAATATATATTCTCAGTTTAAACATCGCACCACAACCATGAATCTCACCAAAGATTCTTCAGTCAATTCTGCATCGAACATCGAACCACGACCATGCAGCCCACCGAAGGTTCTTCATTCAATTCAGCATCGAACATCGAACCACGACGATGCAGCCCACCAAAGATTCTTCATTCAACTCAGCATCGAACATCATAATCCAAAATATTATTAGATTTATTGAACAGAGTAAAAATTCTGATATTGGTTTGACTGTGTTTGAAATTGACCTCGACAGTCCACCGAAACTGAGCAGATATTCTATCAATGCAAGGTAATTAGTAAGTCTAGCTATATGGCAGCAACTATTATCCAGTTTCCTAGGAGGCCGTTAATGGGAATAGTTGGAATGTAGTTAATGGGAATAGTTGCATTCCGATCAACTATTCCATTAATTGCCGCTGCACAGTCCACCCTTAAAAACGTAGCAAGGGTTGCCATCAATTTACAAAACCAAACCCTATCATTCCTTTTGATACCGTCAACGAGCTCGGCTCGTAAGTCTGTATAAACCGTAAATAGACATGACAGTGAGCAACAGAAAGATGAAGAGACTTGCAAACGAAGCAGTCAGAGCACCAATTACATGATTGCAGAAGCGATCATATATACCGCAGAGTTTTCCCCACTGAGTGTGAGAATTTCCCTTGTACCCAACGTAAGCAATGGCGGCCGCTGCAGAGACTCCCGCCGATACCAGCGCCACCATCACCTGCACACAATTATGAAATTCAATTGGAGATTTGAACATTTATAACGCAGCTTTCATAGCTTCATAGCAAAGAAAAGGAGAAATGCATTACCAAATCGATGACAGAGAGAAGAAAGGCTGACAGTGTAGAGGCAAATTTGCCGGTTACGGAGAAGATCAATGAAATAAATGTGTAACAACAGGCAACTGCTTCCGCCACTACAAAGAACCTGCAAAACAACATATGTTAATGACGATCTCAACATATAATAACTTCGAAATTAAATAACTTAGAAATTAAAATATTTAATAATAATATATGTAGTATAGTTGAAATGATTTTTTATTTTTATTTAGGATATTTTAAAAAAATGGAAGTTATAGGTTTTAAATGTAATGTATAGAAATGATTGTTTCAAATTTTATACACTAAATATGTATATATTAAAATTATATTTTAAATAATAAAAATATATAAATAATACAAGTTTTACAATTATTCCAAAACTATTATCTTTAAAGGGAAAATTCATTTCATATATTAATTAAGCCTATTTTATATATAATTTAGAATTTTCATATATTAAAGTTAAGCTATTTTAATATATTAATTAGACAAATTACCTTAATAATTATTTAATAAAGTAAATATAATTTCTATGTAAAAAATTATTTTATATAATATAAATTATCATAATATGTCCTTTTATATAATTAAAAATAATTTAAAAACATTTTATTCATTACTAATAAAATATATATATTTTCTGTTAAGAATATTACAGCAGATATTGTTATTATAATAATAAACAAAAATTATTTTAGTCTAGTTTAATCTAATTAAAATTTAAGAAAAAAATATTCAGTAATAATAATACACATTTATTAATTAGATTTTTTTGATTTAGTATGATGGAAGATAGATATATTAACTGGATCTATATGGGAGAGACTAATCTTGCAGAGTAGTTAATACAAAGTAATTAATATTCACAGGTATTCACATGTATTAATTAGATTTTTTTTGATATAGCATGATTTTGGAGAGATATATTAAATATATTTTTTTGATATAGTATGATTCTGGACAAATATATTAACTGGATTTATTTGAGAGAGACTAATCTTGCAGAGCAGTTAATACAAAGTAATTAATAGAGACTAATCTTGCAGAGCAGTTAATACAATGTAATTAATATTCACATGTATTAATTAGATTACTTTGATATAACATGATTGTGGATATATATATATATTCGATATAATAGGATTCTGGACAGATATATTAACTGGATTTATTTGGGAGAGACTAATCTTATACAGCAGTTAATACAAAGTAATTAATATTCACATGTATTAATTAGATTTCTTTCCTATAGCATGACTTTGGAGAGATATATTAACTAGATTTATTTGGCAGAGCGTGCGTGATCTTGCGGGGAAATAGTTTTCTTCCTATTTAGTGATAAAGAAGAGTTTGAAATAAGTGAAAGGTTAAGTTGTTGACTATTAGAAATGAAATTTGCTATATACATATACATGCTCTTCCATTAAAATATACCTCTTTTCAAGTTATGACTTATTTTTCCTTCACATACTTATTTCTGTATACACATACAAATGCTCCCACCCTTTCCAAAAATGAAATATACCTCTTGCCAAGTTGTGACTTGTTATCCTGTACATTTACCAATTCTGTGAAAGAAGCTTTTCTTTTCCAGGGTGAATATTTAAAGATTAAAAAACTAATAATGCTATATTATCGATAGACATCAAGTTAACAATTAATCATACACATACAAATGCTCCAGCACTTTCCAGTGATGAAATATATCTCTTTCCAACTTATGACTTAGTGTCCCTCCCCTACTTATCTTATATATACAATACATGGCTCTTATTGGGAGGGGTTAATTTTGATCGATATTTATTTGTTTTTATTTCATTTCAAATTAGTGAATTAATTTTATTTTAAAATTATAATATTTTCTAATTAATAGATAAAAACATATATAAAAACTAAAAAATAATCTATTTGTATAAAAATTCTTCTTAAAATTGAAAAATAAAATATATCCATCAAAATTGACTTTTCTATGTGACCAACCTCTCTATAAGAACCTAAGAGCCATCTATTTGCAAAAAATTAAGGGTTTTGCTCACATTTGATTAAAGTAATCTTTCTGGAAATATGAAAGACTTTACTTTAAAAAAATCAAGTGGGCTTTGTTTTTTTATATGAAAAATTAAAGGCATCTTTCTGGAAATATGAATGACTTTGATAATTACTTTTGATTTTTTATAAATCAATTTTAATGAGAATTATTGATATGTATTTAATTTTTAATTAATTTTAATAAGGTTATAGGCTAGTAGATTGAAATTTTAGAATGTGTGGAATGGATTAGGATTATTTCTCACAGACATCTATCTGAGTTATTTATTTTCTTTCACTGAATTTATTTTTGGGTATTATTAAACTTTAGGTTGTTTTGTTTTACTAAAAGTTTTCTGTTGGGTATGGTTAAATTTTTTAATTTGGGTTTTTTCAAATTTATTTTAAATAAATTTTTGGAAATTAAAAAAATTTGATTGTTTGTTTATGGTAGTAAATAAAATGTTTATTAGAAAATTTTAATTTTTTGAATAAAATGCTTAAGATTATAGCTCATAGATAAGTGAAACTGGTTTTTTCTATTTAATATTGGATAATATTTATCTTTCTATTTGTGTAAATTATACATTTATTTTTGCTAGTCATGAGATCATTAGCACTCCTAACTTGTGCCTTGAGTAACCTCAACCCAAGGGCATCTAAGAGGTCAAAATCACTAGGGGATCACACCCAACTTAGGACGCATCAATCCTTAGCATGGCTAGATTTTTTCCAATGAAATTTTAAAACTGTGACCTTCATATCATAGAGTTTCTTGACAAAACACCTTGTCACCCACTGTAATGTGACCTTCATATCATAGACTTTCTTAACAAAACACTTGTCACTCACTGTTCTACCCACTATGAATACAAATTTTACATTTTTTTGTTAAATACTATTTCATAATAATTTTATTTTCCTTTAACATTTTATTTTCTTAATCTATAATCATTATAGCAATATCATAATCATTTTTTATGATCCCAAATTGGTAAACAAAAAAAGGGTAAAAATCAATACTTGCCAATATTATCCATAAAATGAACAAGATATAAATAAAAAATTTCAGTATGTAAAAAAATTTACTAAATAACTTATGGACAACTTAATAGATAATACAGGATAAATAAGAAAAAATAAAAGAAAACCATTTAAATTAATTGCAACCATAAAAAAACTAAACAATATCAATGATATCTATAGTTCATTAACATGTAAAAAAAAATATCAATTATACCTTTTCATTAAAAAGCTATTAAAAGATATCAAATTATAATCCTATGAAAAAAAATCTCATTAATTTCTCTTTTTCTTTCAACTAATAAACATAATTACTCTTGAAATTCAACCCTCCCCTCTAGTGATCAAATTTGAAGGGTTGGTGTTAATTTTATTTGGAATGGCATATATTCGTCTAACCTTTCAAAGATGAAAGGTTATAAAAAAAATCACTTCTATTGACAAGTGTATATTAAATAAGCCCTTCATAAAAAAAAAATCCAAAATAAAATAGTGTTATTCTAAATCTTTCAAATCTTAAAAATTTAAAGGGTGGCTACATTAAAATACTATAAAATTTCAATAGCACTCAGTAAATAAGAAAACATTTTTGTCAACTTCCATTAAAAAAAGAAAGGAAAATTTTAAGGATGGAAAATTATCTTGAAGTTTAAAAACATTAGTGAATCTCACTAATCCCTATATGCAAACTATAAAAATTTTAATGATGTATTTGTAAAATTATTCAAATTAATAATGATTTTATATATACTCTTTATATAATGTTGGCGATTTTTAAGGTAAAATAATTTTATATTGTAAAATTTGAGTGATTCTTTTTTATAAAAATAGAAATTGGGTAATATTTCTCTTTGAAAAATCATGGAAAATTAGCCCACTATCAAATATTAGCCCCTAAAATTTTCCATGAAAAAGGTAAGAATATGTTTATTCTATTCATTCCATGATCTTCAAAAGTATCTAGACTTACATCAATGAAAATATAAATCTATTTTCCCAATGGAAATTGCTTTCTATTTTTCATTTGTTCCATACATCATAAATAGCATTCCAATTTACCTCATTTAAATCATGAGGTGAACTAAGAGATATAAACATTCACATATATAGTGTCTCCAATGAAATTCTTGATTTATCTTGATTTTTTAATCGTATTTAATTTCTAAAAGTCTCTTTTACAAACTATTGTGATTGTTAGGATAATATGAATAACTTGTCATAATTGCATCAAATATGGAAAGTCTTCAAACAATTAAGCTTCATATCTACATAGCTCTCATGATCCATACATATGTTTTCTAGTGTATGATTTAGAAATAATACAAATAAATTCATCCATTTCACCCAAACATCTAGCAGTATCAACAATAGATAATTTCCCAACGCTAATTTTTCACATAAACATTTCAACAATATTTTTGTTTGACAATTTATGTCATTCACTTATTCATAATAATGTTGAGAATTGAAAAACTTAGCATCATTAAATACATGTAAATCTATGAATCTCCTATCTAAAGATTCAATCACCTTTACAACAAAACATTTTCCCAAAATAATACAATCAAATAATGTCCCAGATCCTTTTCATCTTTGGAAAATGTTTGAACCTCAATGGATTTAAATGCTTCATACTTGTGTTTTTATGAAAATTCAAGGGTTTCTCTTTGTGCTTTAGCTTAAAAAAGAGATATGTGCACTACACCTACACCAAAAATGCTTCCCAAAAATCGTTTATGAAGCATACTAATAGAAACTTCTAAAGTAGTGATAATACATATAATATCAACATGATCATCTTGGAACTTTGATTCAACTTATTTAATTCAATGAGTACATCTTCAAGTATATGGATGCAAAATTTCATTTGAAATATTGTTGCCAACTCATACATTTGTTTTTCACCTAACTCCCAATCCTTTAACAAAGAATGCATGAATTTATCAAGTCTTTCCATGACCTTTCCACTAGAGAGCCACCTAAATTTGAAGAATTTGTAAGACCTCTAAATTAGTGATTTGAAATGATTACATTAGCTCCTTCAATTGTCCATGTCTTATAGTTGATTTCCCAAGCTATGAATAAACTTTGTTTTCAAATTTGTCAATATATTGCAACTCTGGAAAATGAGATGAAGCCTCATTAACTGTTAATGTTTCCCTATGATCTATGCAATGGATATCTAATATCAAAACCATCGGAACCAAAACCAACAAACTTCACTAAAGATATACCCATTTTTGCTAAAAGAGTTCTCACTACATCATGCATACATTGAGTTGTTCCATCCTTTATTTGAAGAAAACATATAAAATTTGTTACACATTGACCTCTTATTCCATTTGTAAAATATGTAGAATAAATGATCAAAAGGTGTTCCATAATTCAATCAGTGCTTTCATCAACTAAAATTCGGGATATGTAAAATCTCCTCTTTTATTTTGTTCCAATACACCTCTTTTAGTTTGTTCCAATACACCTCCTTAGCAACTTGAAGAAACTATTTCCCTGATGTTGTATTTGTTTATGAAAAATATTCATCTGTTAGAAGCATGTGTGGAGTTCATTTATACCTAATAAAGTGAAATATTGACTTATACATTTCTAAAGATAAATCATTTATAACAACAAAATCTATGTTTAGTAATATGAATATTACTTCATTTTCTTTCTCCTTTTAAAAGTTGTAAACAAAATTTATGAACTTCTGATTTTGCATGGCCACTTAGACCACTGACTTGAAGAGTGGTGCTTCCCACTTTTGAAAATGAAGTACCTCTTTTAAATTTAACACATTAAGAACGTTTTATCATTTCATTACCATTACAATCTTTTACAACATAAGCCCATGGAAATCTTGTATTCATTTACATTTGAATATTCTTTTGTGTTTCTTTGATTGGTGTTCTTTTTAAACAAGATCTACACTATCTAATTCATCATCTTCATGTAGATGAGCATCAACTTCATTTTGAATATTACGTGGTTGATTATAATTTTGTGCAAGACCAAATGCATCAACAATAGAAAATTGCTTTGTATCCTTCTTAGGATGACCAATATGAGACATGTTTCAAGATTTACACCTAAGTCAATAAAAATAATAGAATAAGTAAATACATAAATTAAAAATCCCTTAGCAAGATTGAGGTGAACAAAATTCCACCTTAGCAAGATGCCATAGGATTTGACTATAGATTTCTTGATAGGTTATCCATTTCTTTGTTGAATTATACTTTGTAACATTGAAGGAAACTTGTTGCTTTATGAGAGAGAACAAATGCTTCATGAAAAATGGTACTTGGACAAGAAATCCATAGGGATTTAAGAAACGAATGAAAACAAGAAAGAGTTCAAATGAGAGTGGTATATTTTTGGAGTCCAATACCCTTGGTATAAGATAGATATTATTTTCATAGTTGGTAGATTCATTTAATTATGATGATAAAAATTTCCACCATTAATAATGTTAAATCAGAACATAGCTCGAGCACCTATGACTAGGATGGAAGGATGGCAAGCAATTGCATGTAGGGTATCTGGCCACGATGTTAATTTCATGGGGTGTGGATTCTATGGTGTGCAAGATACATTGTGTGACCACAAAGGATGCCATTACTTCAAGGAGTGTTACATAAAAAAAACCATAGAATGAAAAACCAAATATAAATGAAGATATGAGAAGGATAACGAAGAATACCTTACAATATAGCATCGAACGATAACTTTCCTTCTGTGGATGATGGGTTGAAATTCAAATGAAAAAGGAAAAAATGGATGCACAGAAAGAGCTCTCAAGGATAATAAGGGAGGAGTGAGAGCACACATGGATTTTTTGAATGGGTATTAAATGTGCTATGTCGCTCTGTGTCATGTGTAATAGCCACATCATTGTTGCATGTCTCACCATTGCAAGTTACATCATGTCAATGTAAGATGGGGCCTCCCCAAATCATGATATAACTATTAACGCGTATAAGTTCATCCATAATCGAACTAGTCTGCTCAAACGATCACTATTCAAGGTGATTTATGTGTTAGCAAAGACTCTAAACTCTAATAAACTTAAAAAAATATTGACAAGTTATTTAAAATATTTCCCTTCTTTCGAAATATACAAATTTAATCTAATCTTCATGATTGATAAGTGATTTTGATATTTTAATTTTTTTTTTGGGTTAAATTTTCTTCAGCTCTTCTGAAAAGTGCCAAGAGGCCAAAGAAAAACTGAAAAGGGTTTAATTTTGAAGGTTGCTCCCCTCATTAGTTGTCCCTCACTTCTACCTCACTCATGGCCATAGACACAGGTCACCTCTTAACATGCATTAATCTTTCGAGAAATATTTCCACACCCCCACTATGCTCCTTCACGAATGCGTGCCGAGAAAAGAAATATTCACTCCATTTCAGAACCTTAATGAACTTGTTATCAGAATTTCCTGACGGCTTCTCACTTTTGATCAAATTCAGTAATTTTGGGCACCATCATGGACTAGTGTATACTCCATTATTCTCACCGCGTTGCAACATTCCATTAGCATAGCCCAATTCCTCGTAGAAGATTATGCCCTCGCGCTGTCATCGTTGGTTGCAACCTTCCATTAGCGTAACGCAATTCATCATATAAAATTCAAAATTTTGGCTTCACGCTGTCATTGTTGGTTACAGTTCCGAGTTCTCTGTGCAAGCATTTGGTTGCTCGAGGATTATTACTCGTTTGAGCATTTCTCAGACTCACTTAAAAGCCCTGCGCGTTATCATCCTGGTAAAACCTTTCCCACATTTTCTTATGAAATATTTTTTTTTAATGAAAATTTGAAAATTATAATAATATTTCCAAAATTAAGTGAATAATATTTTTTTTAATGATACTACCACAATAATATTAATAAATATGATTGATATATGTTATTAGTGTTAATTTAAATATAATCATATTATTAACGTAATAATTATAAAATCATAATATTTAGACTATAATATCAAATATTAATATATTAATTATGTATCAAAAAAAATAGTGTATTAATAAATATTAATATATATTAATTAATATTAAAACTTAAGGAAATAATATTAAACTTTATGAATATGAATCTTTAGATTAATAAACTCAAGAGATTGATATTATAAATCCAAGAGATTAATACTAAAACACCCAAAAATTATAAACATAACATAATAATATTAAACCCAAGGGATTAATATTATAAACCCAAGGTATATAAACCCTCTAAATAAATATTATAAACCCTAAAATAAACATGGTTTGCCATGATTGACAATGGTTGATTGTCATATTGAGACAATCTTTATAACAAACAACATTGGACCATGGTTGACCATGCTTTACAATGATTGATTTTCATTTCAAGATGGCTTTCGTCCCAATGCAACGTTGAACCATGGTTGACTTTCATATTGAGATAGTCTTTGCCACAATGAGACATTGGATCATGGTTGACCGAGATTGATTTTATAACACATGCTTGGCCATGATTGACCATGGGTGACCATGGTTGACCATGAAAGATATTATAAACACAAGGGATTATAAACCCAAGAAAATAATATTAAACCCTAGGGAATAATACAAACCTAAAGTATATAAACCTTAAGATAAATATTATAAACTCTTGAATAAACATGGTTAACCATGGTTGACCACGGTTTATTTTCATAATGAGACAACCTTTATCACAATGAGACATTGGACCATGCTTGGCCATGATTGACGATGGTTGAACATGATTGATTTTATAAACCATGGTTGACAATGATTGTCCATGGTTGACAATGATTGATATTATAAACTCAATGGAACAATAAACCCAATGGATTAATACTAAAACCTAAAGGGATTATAAACTCAAGAGAATAGTATAAAACCCTATGAATATGAATCCTTAGATTAATAAACCCAAGTGATTGGTATTATAAACCCAACGGAATAATATTAAACCATAGGAGTATCAACCCATTAATTAATAAACCAAAGGGATTGATATTATAAACCCACGGGATTAATACTAAAACCCCAAGGGATTATGAACCCAAGGGAATAATATTAAACCCAAGCGACTAATATTATAAGCCTAAGGTATATAAATTGTAAGATAAATATTAAAAATGCTAAAATAATTATGGTTGACCATGGTTTATTTTAATAATAAGGCAATCCTTGTCAAAATGCAATGTTGAACCATGGTTGACCATGCTTAACCATGGTTTATTTTCATATAAAGGCAATTTTTGTCGCAATGTGATGTTCGACCATGGTTGGCCATATATGACAATGTTTGATTTTATAAAACATAGTTGACCATGATTATCATATTGAGACAATCTTTGTCATAATGCGGCATTGGACCATAGTTGAGATAATGATTGATTTTCAAATTGAGATAATCTTTGTCACAATGTGACATTAGAGCATGATTGAACACGATTAACCATCATTAACCATCATTGATTTTATAAAATATAGTTGACAATGGTTAAATAATATTAAACTCAGAAGACTAATATTATAAACCCAAGATATATAAACCCTAAAATAAATATTATAAACATTAAATATGACGTTGAAAGAACAAATAGTATTGTTTCTAGATAACAAGAAAAAGAAAATGTAATACAGGGTGACAAATGTGAAAATCCCTTAAAATGTATAGTCTTTACAAAACGCAAATTACTATCATCGTCTCATTGACTATAATATTTAGTTGGGCTACATAATTTCTTTTCAACTTTTACAAACACATGCTTTGAGCAATAATATGAGGTACGCTTTGAAAGAGCATCTAATATTGTTTCAAATTAACAAGCAAAACAAAATGTCCAAAATAAACAAGGTACCTTTTTAGAAATATGAATGACTTTGAAGATTGCTTTTGATTTTTTTATAAATCAATTTTAATGAGAATCATTCATATGTCTTTAATTTTTTATTAATTTTGATAAGATTATAGGTGAGTAGATTAAAATTTTAAGAATGTGTGGGTTTGGAAAGGGATTGTTTCTTAAGACACTTGAGTTATAATATTTTGTTTCACTGATTTTTTTTTGGGCATTGTTAAACTTTAGGTTGCTTTGTTTCACTAAAAGTTTTTTCGTGGGTATTGCTAAATTTTTAACTGTTGTTTCTGCAAATTTATTTTAAATAAATTTAAAAAAAATAAAAAATTTGTTGGTTGTTTGTTTATGGTAGTAAATAAAATGTTTATTAGAAAATTTTAATTTTTTTTTAAAAAAGCTTAAAATTATAGCTCATAAATAAGTGAAATTGATTTTTCTATTTAAGAAAAGGCTTAAAATTATAGCTCATAAATAAGTAAAATTGATTTTTTTATTTAATATTTGA
Source organism: Pinus taeda (assembly GCA_000404065.3). Taxonomy (NCBI): domain Eukaryota; kingdom Viridiplantae; phylum Streptophyta; class Pinopsida; order Pinales; family Pinaceae; genus Pinus; species Pinus taeda. The sequence continues at coordinate 33,788 of APFE031678300.1, read as the reverse complement.
TAATATTTATTTTTTTATTTGTGCAAATTATACTTTTTTTGCTAGTAATGAGATTATTGGCACTTTAACTCAAGAGCATTTAAGCGGTCAAAATCACTTGGGGATGACACCCAACTTAGGGCACATCAATCCTTAGCATGGCTAGATTTATGCCTATGAAATTTTAAAATTGTGACCTTCATATCATGGAATTTCTTAACAAAACAACGTGTCACCCATTGTTCTGTAACTTTCATATCATGAAATTTCTTAACAAAACATTTATCACTGATTGTTCTATCCACTATGCATACAAATTTTACATTTTTTTGTTAAATACTATTTCATAATAATTTTATTTTCCTATATACGAATATTATTTAATTTTTTTATCTTTATTTTTTTTTATTATATAATATCAAAATCATTTTTTCATGATCTACCAAATTGTAAACCGTAAGAACGGTAAAAATTAACTTCTAGTATATCTATAAATTAACAAGATACATATAAAAAGATTTACTAAATAAAACTTATGCCATAATAATAATAAATAAAACGTAGCAGGGGTCGCCATACAAAACCAAACCCTGTCACTCCGTTAATAGTGTGAACGAGCCGAGCTCGTACGTCTGTATAAACTGTAAATAGAAATGACGCTAAGCGCCATAAAGATGATGAGACTGACAAATGAAACAACTAGCGCACCAACTCCGTGGTGGCAGAAGCGACCATATATATCGCAGACTTTTCCCCAGTGAGTGTGAAAATTTCCCTTGTACCCAACGTAACCAATAGCGCCCGCTGCAGAGACCCCCGCCGATACCAGCGCCACCATCACCTGCACACAATTATGAAATTCTGTTCGAGATTTGAACATTTATAACGCAGCTTTCATAGCTTCATAGCAAAGAAAGGGAGAAATGCATTACCAAATCGGTGACAGAGAGAAGAAAGGCTGACAGTGTAGAGGAGGCAAATTTGCCGGTTACGGAGAAGATCAACGATATCAGTGTGTATCCACAGGCAACTGCATTCGCCACTACAAAGAACCTGCAAAACAACATATCTTAAGGACGATCTCAACATATCTCCCATAACATTCTTTTCAAAGTGAACAATTAATCATACACATACAAATGCTCCAGCACTTTCCAGTGATGAAATATATCTCTTTCCAACTTATGACTTAGTGTCCTCCCTTACTTATCTTATATACAATACAATACATATGCCAATTCTTTCAAAATTTCTTTTCAGCTTATGCATGGTGTGAATATTGAAAAATTAAAAAAACTAGTAAGGCTAGACATCATTCACGCAGCATTCTTTTCACCGTGAAAAAATAATCATAGAAATAAGAACAATCCAAAATTTAAATTCTAAAGCTGACCTAATATCCTCCTACCCACGTACACGAGAGCAGGCGAATATTGGTATTTCGCAGGCCATGGGCCAACGATGGGAAGTATCACCGTCTGCTTGTTCGTTCCCATTACGATTGCAGCAGAAAGCGTGCAGCCGATTGCCAGCAGCCTCAAGATGAGATCCACCACAAAGAAACTGCGATTAACTCTCTGCGCATCTTCCCCGCCGGACTTATTCTCAGTCTCTGAGTAACCCACCTTCACTTGAGATGCCATTTTTTCTTCCCTGCGACCACAAAATATGAGTTCCTCTACATACCAAGAATTCGGCACCGATATGGATATATATTACAGCACCGGTGCGTACGTAGACGATTTATAAGCTCACATAATTCTTTATTAGCGAAAGCGATAGAACATAAAGTTTTGGTGCTGAGATGGTTTGCTCGGGATAAAAATCTGGCTGCTAACATTGTTTATTCAAGTACAGATTTCAGATTTCAGATTAGGTTAATTGTAGATTTCCTGAATATTCGGCAATTGGATAGATATGAATAGACATGAATGGTCAGATTAAGTTAATTGCAAATTTCCTCAATATTCGGTAATTGGATAGATATGAATAGACCTGAACGGTCGACAATTTGACACCTATATCTATCCATCCAATTACCCAATATTCAGGGAATTGGCAATCCAGATAAGATACCCGTGTATTGCCCGCCAATTTGAATAGAAGACTGTACAATTAGTAATTCCGCTTATAGAAACCGGTTGCATATATTTATCATTTGTGAGAAGATCGTTATTGGGATGGTGCAGTTACAGCTACTACGATTTGATGTATGTGGACGTTTTGCATCCAACTGACTCAGATTATAGCTGGAAGGAATAATTTATTCTCACCTACTGCTCAGATTATAGCTGGAAGGAATGGAAGGAAGTTCCATATGCACACGGCCCCGCTTGATCCGATTTGAAGTAATGTCCGAAGATTTTTTGCCACAAGTTTCATATTCAAACACAAGATCATGCTTGATCTGATTTGAAGTAATGTCCAAAGATTTTTTGCCCATATATCATGCATCCATTCTGATATTCCAAAAAAATAATCCGTTCCGATCTTCCAAAAACTAGATACCTCCTTTCAATCACTACATTTCGAAAGGAATCTAGTGTATAAATAGATGGCTCTTTGGCTCTTATTGGGAGGGGTTAATTTTCATCCATGTTTATTTGTTTTTTTGTTTTTTTTAAATAATTTAATTTTAAAATTGATAACGTTTTATTTTTAAAAAATATAAACACATATATAAGAATCGAAGAATCATTTATTTGTATAAATATTTATTTCTTAAAAATATTTTTATTGTTAAATTAAAAAAAAAAATAAATAAATAAATATACTCTTCTATGAGAACCACCTCTCTATAAGAACCTAAGCGCCATCTATTTGCAAAAAAATTAAGGGTTTTGATTATATCGGATTAAAGTTATCTTTCTGTAAATATGAAAAACTTTACTTCCAAAAAAAATCAGATGGGCTTTGTTTTTAAATATGAAAAATTAAGGTTTTTAATCCCATCGAATTAAAGGTATTTTTCTAGAAATATGAATTATGAAAAATTAAGGGTTTTAATCACATCAAATTAAAGGTATTTTTTTTTTTAAATATGAATAACTTTGATGATTGCTTTTGATTTTTATAAATTAATTTTAATGAGAATCATTGATATGTATTTAATTTTTTATTAATTTTGATAAGGTTATAAGTGCGTAGATTAAAATTTTAGAATGTGTGGAATTGGAAAGGGATTATTAGAGACATCCCACTTATGTTATTCTGTTTTACTGAAAATTTACTTTGCTTATTGTTAAACTTTATTTTTCTTTGTTTCATTAAAATTTTTCTCATAGACATGGCTAAATTTTTCACTTTGGATTTCTGCAAATTTATTTTAAATAAATTTTAGGAAATAAAAAATCTTTTAGTTGTTTTTATGGTAGTAAATAAAATGTTTATTTTGAAAACCTTAAATTTTTTTAAGAAAAATAATTAAGATTGTAGCTCATAGACAAGTGAAATTGGTTTTTATATTTATATTTGATCATATTTATCTTTTTATTTGTGCAATATATTATATATTATATAATATAATATTATATATATTATATAGTCATGAGATCATGGCTCGCTTAATTTGTGGCTTGATAAACCAACCCAAGAGCATCTAAGGAGTCTAAAATCACTGTGGCTTGAGTAACCCCAACCCAAGAGCATCTAAGGAGTCAAAATCACTCTTGGATCACACCTAACTTAGGGCACATCAACCCTTCGAATGGCTAGATTTTTTCCCATAAAATTTCCAAACAGTGACCTTCATATCATAGAGTTTCTTAACAAAACACCTTGTCACCCATTGTTCTAGACACTGTGAATACAAATTTTACATTTTTTTGTTAAATACTATTTCATAATAATTTTGCTTTCCTTTTGACCATGTTATTTAATTTTTATCTTTTTTTTTTAATAGAATATCAAAATCTTTTTTTCATGATGTAGCAAATTGTAAACCAAAAAAATAATAAAAATTAACTTCTAATATATCCATAATTTAACAAAATACATATAAAAAAATTTACTAAATAAAAAACTAGACAATATCAATAATACATATATTGTTAATTAACAAGTCAAAATAAATACCAATTATCATTTTTTATTAAAAAACGATATATCAAATTATACTTTAGTTAAAAAACTCACAGTAATAACTAAAACTCACAGTAATTTCCCTTTTTAAGGGAATAAACATAATTACGCTTGAAATTTAACCCTCGCCTCGTTAGGTGTCCCTCACTTCTACCCCACTCATGGGCATAGACACAGTTCCTCTCTTAACATGCATTAATCTTTCGAGAAATAAATCCTTCTCTCCATTTCAGAACCATAATGAACTCGTTATCAGAATTTCCTCAGGGCCTCTCGCTTTTGACCAAATTCAGTAATTTTGGGCACCATAATGGACTAGTATATGCTCCCATTATTCTCACCGCGTTGCAACATTCCATTAGCGTAGCCCAATTCCTCATCGAAGATTATGCCATCGCGTTGTCATCGTTGATTGCAACTTTCCATTAGCGTAACGCAATTCAGCATATAAAATTCAAAATTTTGGCTTCAAGCAGTCATGGTTGGTCACAGTGTTGCTTTCTCTGTGCAGGCATGTGCTTGTTCAAGGATTATGGCAAGAGTTAACGAGCATACCATAGGGTATTAAATGCCTGGTTACATGCATAATCGATAACTCGATAACACACATTGTGACTAGATAAATAAAAAATAATAGTGGTGTGTTATTGGGTTATCGAGTATGTGACTAGATAAATAAAAAATAATAGTGGTGTGTTATTGGGTTATCGAGTATGCATGTAACCAGGCATTTAATGCCGTATGGTATGCTCGTTAGCTCTTGCCATATCTAGTCACAGTGTGTGTTATCGGGTTATCGAGTATGCATGTAACCAGGCATTTAATGCCGTATGGTATGCTCGTTAGCTCTTGCCCAAAAATTATTACTCGTTTGACCATTTGTCAGAGTGACTTAAAAGCCTCATTTGACCATTTGTCAGAGTGACTTAAAAGCCCTGCTCCTTATATTCATGGTAAAAGCTTTAGCACATTTTCCAATGGAATATTTTCATTTTATTATTATTATTATTATTAAATTTGAAAATTATAAATTTTAGTATTCTAAATAATATATAATAATTTATTTTGATAATATTAGACATTACAACAATATAATAATATATGATTGATATATGTTATTAGTGTTAATTTATATTTGTTTATTATAAATTTAAATAAATTATAATATCAATATAAATATATTAATTATTTATGAAGAAATAGTGTATTAATAAATATTAATATATTAGTAGACATTAATTAATATTAAATTCAAGGGAATAATATTAAATTTTATGAATATGAATCTTTAGATTAATAAACCCATGAGATTGATATTATAAATCCAAGGGAATTATACTAAAGCACCTAGGGATTATGAACCTAACAGAATAATATTAAACCAAAGGGATTAATATTATAAACCCAAGGCATATAAACCTTGAAATAAACACGATTGACCATGGTTGATTGTCATATTGAGGCAATCCTTATAATAATACAACGTTGGACCATGCTTGACCATGCTTTACAATGATTGATTTTCACTTCAAGATAGCCTTCGTCACAATGCAACATTGGACCATGGTCCACCATGGTTGATTTTCATATTGAGACAATCTTTGTCGCAATGCGGCATTGGATCATGGTTGACCAAGATTGATTTTATAGCACATGCTTGACCATGGTTGACGAAGATTGATTTTATAACACATGATTGACCATGATTGACCATGGTTGACCATGATTGATATTATAAACCCAAGGGATTAATACTAAAAACCCAAGGGATTATAAACCCAAGATAATAATCTTAAATTCTAGGGAATAATATAAACCCAAAGTATATAAACCTTAAGATAAATATTATAAACCCTTAAATAAACATGGTTAACCATTGTTGACCATGTTTTATTTTCATAATGAGACAACCTTTGTCACAATGCAACGTTGTACCATGCTTGGCCATGATTGACCATGGTTGAACATGATTGATTTTATAAACCATTGTTGACAATGATTGTCCATGGTTGGCAATGATTGATATTATATATTAAATGGAACAATAAACCCAATGGATTAATACTAAAACCTAAAGGGATTATAAACCCAAGGGAATAATATAAAACCCTAGGAATATGAACCCTTAGATTAATAAATCAAAGGGATTGGTATTATAAACCCAAAGGAATAATATTAAACCATAGGAGTATTGACCCTTTAATTAATAAACCCAAGGGATTGATATTATAAACCCAAGGGAATAATAAACCCAAGGGATGAATATTAAAACCCCAAGGGATTATGAACCCAAGGGAATAATATTAAACCCAAGCGACTAATATTATAAACCCAAGATATATAAACCGAAAGATAAATATTAGAAATGCTAAAATACACATGATTTTCATTGGTCTATTTTCATATTAAGACAATCCTTCTCAAAATGCGACATTGGACCATCGTTGACCATGCTTAACCATGGTTCATTTTCATATCATGACAATTGTTGTCACAATGTGATGTTCGACCATGGTTGGCCATATATGACCATGTTTGAATTTCATAAATCATAGTTGACCATGATTGACAATGATGAACATATTGAGAAAATCTTTGTCTTAATAAGACATTGGACTATGGTTGAGACAATGATTGTTTTTCATATTGAGATCATCTTTGTCACAATGTGACATTAGACCATGATTTAGCATGATTAACCATGATTGACCACCATTGATTTTATAAAACATGGTTGGCAATGGTTGAATAATATTAAACTAAAGATATATAAAATTTAAAATAAAAATTATAAAACCTAAAATAAACATAGCTCACCATGGTTGATTTTCATATTGAAACAATCGTTGTCACAATGTGACATTAGACCATGGTTGAACATTATTAATTTTCAAATCGAGAGAATATTTGTCACAATGCAACATTGGACCATGTTCGACTATGGTTGATTCTCATGTTGAGATAGTCTTTGTCATAATGTGACGTTGGACCATGGTTGACCATGATTGAATTTATAAAACATGGTTGACCCTGATTGACCATAATTGATATTATAAACCCCAGGCATTAATATTAAAGACACAAGGGATTATAAACCTAAGGGAATAATATTAAACCCTGGGAATATGAACCCTTAAATTAATAAACCCAAGGGAATAATAAACCCAAAGGATTAATACTAAAACCCTGAGGGACTATGAATCCAAGGGAATAATATTAAACCCAAGGAAATAATATTATAAACCCAAGGTATATAAACCCTAAGATTAATATTATGAACATTAAAATAAATATGGTTGACCATGGTTGATTTTCATATTGAGACAATCCTTGTCACAAAACGATGTTGGACCATGGTTGACATGGTTCATTTTCATATTGAAACAATCTTTTCCACAATGCGAAATTCAACCATGGTTGACCATGTTTGATTTTATAAAACTTGGTTGACCATGGTTGACCCTGATTTTTTATGGTTAACCATAATTGATATTATAAACCGAAGGGAATAATCAATCAAAGGAACTAATACTAAAAACCCAAGGGATTATGAATCCAACGAAATAATATTAAACCCAAGAGATTAATATTATAAAGTCAAGGTATATAAACCCTAAGATAAATATTATAAACCCTAAAACAAACATGATTGACCATGGTTGATTTTCATATTGAGGAAATCCTTGTAACAATACAACGTTCGACCACGGTTGACCATGGTTGATTTTCATATCGAGGCAATCTTCATCACATTGTGACGTTGGGCTATGGTTGATTTTCATATTGAGAGAATCTTTGTCAAAATGTGACGTTGGACCATGGTTGACAATGATTTTATAAAACATGGTTGACCATGATTGACCATGGTTGACAATGGATGACCATGATTAATCATGGTTGACCATGATTGATATTATAAGCCCAATGGATTAATACTAAAACCCAAGGGATTATAAAACCAATAGAACAATATTAAACCCAGGTGAAAAATATAAACCGAGGGTATATAAACCCTAAGAAAAATATTAGAAACCCTTAAATAAATATGGCTGACCATCGTTGACCATGATTGATTTTGATAATAAGACAATTTTGTCACAATGCAATATTGGACCATGATTAATCATAATTAATTCTATAAAACATAGTTAACCATGATTAATTAGATTATCTATAATTGATTAATTTAAATAAAAAAATAATTAATTTTTCACCAACCCTAATTTCAAAAATAACTTTATGACTAATGGTATGTTTTCCTTAAAATAACATTAAAGATTAGAAAAATTAAATTACAACTTTCCAGGCGATTTAAATAATAAAATCCCTTTTTTCAAAAATACAGTGTTCCATCCTTTACTTCAAAAACAAGCACGAAATTAATAAATAAAAGATTTATCTCTAAAAAATATAACCATTAAAATGGTTATTAAAATTTTACCCTATTAAATAAGTGATTCGATCGATCAATTTTAATATCAAATCCCTACAAAACAAATTCAAACCATCTAAATTATTTTTTTGAAGTTGGTAAAAATACAAGATAATTATATAAGAAATATTAATAAAAAAACTAAAATTTTAACATATATTTTGAAATCATTTAAGTAAAAAAACTAATAATTGAAATAAAATGATAATGTAACCATTCAAGGAGAAAAACAAAATATGCCGTTGAAAGAGCATCTAGTATTGTTTCTAATTATCAAGAAAAAGGAAATGGGGTACACGGTGACAAATATGAAAATCCCTTGAAATGTACAGCCGTTACAAAACGAAAATCACTTTCAACGTGTCATTGACTATAATATTTAGTTGGGCGACATAACTTCTTTTGAGTACCAAAAAGCATCTAATATTGTTCCAAATTAACCAGAAAAACAAAATGTCCAACACTCTGACAAATATGAAAATCCCTAGTTATTATAACATATAAAAATGAAAAACATTTCATTAAAATTTCCTACTTCCATTCATGAGTTATAATATATAAAAATGAAAAACACATTTTTAAATTGTTTTTTATAAATAATATTTTAAAAAAAAATTATATTTATATTATTAATTATTAATATTAAAATTAATTTTAATAAATATAATCACTATTTTATTATTAATATGTGCATGAAAAATAATGTCACTAATACACAAATATTTGTATTGAAGATAACATAAATTTGATAATACAAATGGCAGAAGATGGGTCCTTTTTAATAAAAATCGAAATCCTAAGAGATAGAAATAGTGTGGGTGTAATTAATAAAAAAATATTATTTATTAAAATAATAATAATATTATTAATTTTGTTAAGAAAAAATAAAATAGAACATATATATAATAATATATATTAGGGAAATACTTTGAAATTGAAATAGTTACTAATAAAGCTGTTTGGGTTTGACTTTGCCTGTGTTTATAATTTTCTAATTAATTCAAAATTATTTTATGTCTTATAAGTATAAGAAAATGACTCCATAAAGAGTTGAAATTAAATAGAAGTATTTAAAAAAATCCTTGAGTCAAAAGACGCTTTAAAAATAGACCAAATTGACTCCTTGAAAAGTTGAAATTAAATAGAGGAAAATTGCAATATCCACTAACACCATGCTGTACTGTATTTTCAAACAATAGCGGGTACAAATTTGTTGTATTTTCAAACTATGACCATTAAACGTGTATGGCACGCTACTGTTTTTTCAAACAGTAACTATTACAAATTTGCTTTACGTTCAAAGGTTTAAAGAGTTGCCATTACATCTAGAGAAGTGCCTTATGTTTAGGGACTGCCATTAAATATATATAGAAAAGTTTGATGTATTGCAGATGCATTTTACAATTTCGCGTGTAAAGCCTTGATATTTAGGTCTCATACACAAACTATTAGTAGTGTTGGCTGTTAGAAAATGGGCCGAATTATTATGGAGTAATGGGAGATTAATTATTATGAAGTAGTTGGAGTTAAATGGGTGAGATTTGGAGTTGGTATTGTTTTATATCATTTTTTAAGGATAGTTATTATAAAATGTTATGTTTAAGGTTATTTGATTGTAATTTTGAAATGAGGTTTAAAATTTTAATTTAATTAAGAGATGATAGGGATTAAAATTCCCTAGATGCAAATTTGTTTTTGAGTGTAGAAATTGAAGAAAGGTTTGCACCAATATACTCTATATATTTATCTACACATTCACATTTTTTTTTGTAAGCTTGGTAGGGCTACATCTTCATAATGTCCAACTTCTAACCCCGATTAGGGGGATAACACAAGATTTGAACCCAAGACTTTTGGTTCGGCAAGACTTCATTTCCACGGCCATTTCCAATTGAGCTACACCAAGCAGACATCCTTATACACACATTGAATATCTATGTTATTAGTATTTTTTACTGTTGCATATATTTAATTATTTTTGTTATTAGTATTTTTTGAAATTTTATATATCAAATCTAGATTAAGCATTAATAGAATTACAAATCTCACTCATACTTTTGAATTAGAAAGAGCCTATTAATGGAATAATATCTCTCTTACTCTTTCTTTCACTATATATGTTTGATTTAAAATGTTTTACTCAACATGCATGTTGAAATATTTGATGTATAACCCATACTAAACTTTTCTTTACTATTAATTTTTTTTTAAATATTATATATCAACTCCATTTGAAAAATGAAATAAACTACACAAGTGAAATATAATTACTTTTTTATTTTTTCCCATACTAGGTTGTAGAGCGCCTCTCCGCGCAATAATTATTACATGAATGGTAGAGATTTAACTTTCATGAAATATTCAAAAGTATTCATTATAGTATACACAAATTAAATGTTGAGCTTTATCTTCAAAGTAGTTATGTCTTTTTTTCCTCTTATAATTAAATTGATTAAATAAAAAATGTCATATGAACTGAGCTATGGTTTCTTTTGGCATGTGTTATTGTTAATCTATATTATTGGTCCATAATATTGTAATAAAGCCTATTTACAGATTAAGAATCTATATGATAAAGTGAGGATAAATCTCCATGGCTAAGAATTCTGTTCCATGTTTTTTTAAATGTATAGATGTTTAAGTTATATATTAATTCTTT
>APFE031678294.1:0-11184 GCA_000404065.3 Pinus taeda | reverse complement strand
TTTCTAGGTTCGTTTCTCAATTATGCTCACAATTTGGGAGAAATTTTTAAGAATTTTAAATTTAAGTTGTTTAATGTTCAAAGTTTGAGTGCCTATTTTGTTTTTCATAGTGTTGAATTTATTTACCACTTTAAAATAATAAATCACAAATTTTCTCAAAGTCGTTTACCATTCCAACAAAAAGAGAAGAATTACAGTAAACCCTCTTAAAAAAACTAGTCTTCAACTAACACTCTCTGCAACTTGTAATGATGATCTAGAAAATGAATCACCACCACTGTTCTTGGTTTTTGGGTCTCAAATATAATTAGGTGTATCTTAAGAAGCAATGTTGTTTTAGGCATTTTATAGTAGATTACAGGAAAATATAAACTAAAAAGGTGTTAGTAGATTTAGACAAAAAAATGAATTAAAAAGGTGTCACCAACAAAAATTTGAGCTATTGAATTTTAGGACCTAAAGAATGAAATAAATATAGATAAAGAAAGAAAGTCACTTATCTAATGAAGTGAGCAGGTTATGCTAGATTATCATATTGATGAACTTGGTGAGAAAATATCTTGCCTTTAGGAGCCCCTCTTCTCCTAAATTGCAAAAATTTATCCACGGAGAGACCTTTCCTCATCTCAATATTTTTGGCCTTTAAATGACCTTTATGTTTTAACCTTATGTGATTCATGTTACTTCAATACCAAGATAGTAATGAACATAGCCCAAATCAGTCATTTCAAAACTTTTCCCCAATTCCTTCTTTCATCAAAAGATCATCTACATATACCACAAGATATACAGCTGTTTTGCCAACTTTCTTGACAAATAAAGTTGCATCATCAAGATCATAATGTTTGAAATTGACTTTTAGAGGATGCTTAGTTAGTTTCTCATACCAGGCTTGCAGTGCTTCTTTGAGGCTATACAAGGATTTTGCAAGTTTGCATACTTTATGTTCATGTCCTTTCACAGAAAATACTTTAGGTTGGGACATAAAAATATTTTGTTTTAGATATCCATTCAAGAAAGCAGTTTTTACATCCATTTGATGGAATTTCCAACTGTTCTAAGCTGCTAGGGAAAAGAGTGTCCGGATGGCACCCCATTTTGCTATGGGGGCAAACGTTGTCCACAAGCTTAGCTTTGTGCTTTTCAAGTGAGCCATCAACTTTATACTTGTTCTTGTAGACCCACTTGCAGCCAATTGGTTTGGTTCCTAATGGAGGATCAACTAACTTCCAAGTGCCATTCTTTATGAGGGCATCATAAACTTTTTGCATCGCTTCTTTCCATTCATCATGAGAAGAAACTTCTTTAAAGGAAGTTGGTTCAAAATCAGTAGACAAGTTCAATTCACAATCATAAGAAACATCCATACCAACAAGTGAATTAGACTTATCTACATCACCTCCATTTTGCTGGTTTGAATTTCTAGTTCCTGTCTTTCCAACCTCATGCGGATGAACACAGATTTCTGATTTAGGCTATTCTAGCTCTTTTTCTCCGTCTCCAATACACACTCCTTTCCACAAATCATTGAAAATGAGGGTGTGTTTTATGATGCGGGACCACTCAAGATAGTTCTCCTTGCCGGTAAGAACTATTCCCACAATAGATATCATCGAATGCATATTGTAAAAAAAACTTCTGCTGGTAAAAAAATCCATGTACTCTTTTAAAATATATTTTTTCTTGCAAATGTGCTTTTGATCTAAAAAGATCATAGGTTGGGTTCTTGTGCACACGATCATCAAAATATAAATAATCTTTTATATCCCAACCAACACATTAATCGATTTTTACAAGAGCTCAACCCATATGGTTATTGTAGCAACATTCAACATTGTCCAGAAAAACACACACAACCAGTGAGGCAATGTGGGAAAACAGTATGGATACTAACGCACATGTATGAAAATGACGTAAAAAAGGTGTATTAAAACCATCCAAAAGCGACAAACTTATTCAAGTACCTCCTGCGCGTTTATGTATATGAAGCACTGCCTTCTAGACAAAAACTTTAAATATATATCAGTGTTATATATAACAAGTGTATTCTAACTGCATCAAAGACATCACAATGAGGTCTTTCGCTGTAAAATGTAGGACTACTATAATGTTGTTGCAGCTGAAGTCAGTGAAGCCAAAATGATGCTACTCCTCCACATAGCTACTCGAAAGAGGGCGCGTGGGATGTTTGAACTTGGAACCACCACCCAACGAGTTTCGGCTTTAACCAACTGCTCAAAGGGCTCTTCAGAGAAGGATCATCTAGAGCATACTGGCTTTCTGAAGCTCAGAGGCCTTCCTTTCTTGGTGTCAAAGAGGGACATCATTGAGTTTTTCAAGGAATATGATCTGAAAGGGAAAAATGTACACATTGTAACTCATTCCAATGGGAGAGCCACAGGCAAAGCCTTTGTGGAATTTCTAAGTGCCCCCTGATTCAAAGGATGCTATGAGGAAAGAAGAAAATGACGATTGGCACTAGATATGTAGAAAATGACAAAAAATCTGAAGAGGGAGAGGAAGCAAGGAAATACAAATAAATCAGTGCACATCCAGGGAATCAAAGACCCTTTCATGGGAGAGAGGAGTTACAACAGAAGGTGGAGAATAATGTGAGAGATTTGCAGCATTTAATGGGCAACGACTGTAAATGGGGAAGTGGACACACTGCAAAAAAATTGTAGAATGGAGTTATAGGACTAGAAGGAGATGCCAAAAATGGAGTTGGCTCTGATACCATGTCAAGCGAGGCAGTAACTCCACCAAGTCAATTTATATCTTATTCGTTCAGGTTGGTCTGTATTATATACATGAGGGAGAGATTGTTCACTTCATCTCTCGATCACTGCTCATATTTCTTATTATTTATTTATATCAATTACTTTTATTCACCCAATCCGGATGATTAGGTCTCAACATATATAATAAAAAAGGAAGAAATTACACATATAGCCAATATTAAAATGTTTTAATTATTAATTTTTTAAATTTTCAATTAATATATAGAAAGAGAAAGTGCGAAAGAAATATTCTAATTAAATTGAAAATTTAAATATTCTAAATAAATACAAAATTTAAATATTTATTTATGATATTCTAATTAAATTAGACATTGGAATATTTTATTTATGTTACATATTAAAATATATTTTCATAATACGAGACTATAAAATTTGTCTCTCTAACTATTAAGAATTGTTTTACTTTATATGAGTGTATTAACATTGAAATACTATATATATAATCCACATTGTAATATTTTTTTTTAAATGTTAAATGCAAACCCTATATTAAAAATGCATGGAATTACACTTTATCTATTTATAAAATAAGATTATTTTTTTTCCAACTATTTTCTTTAGTCTATATTTTAAAATGAACATTGGAATATTTTAAAATTTTATGATTTCAAATAACATTCAAAACTTCTAACAAATAATACAATATATAAACAAATTTACATGTCAATAATTTATTTAAATAAAATAATTTCAAAAATTAACCAATAAACATCTATAACATGATATTTTTAGGCTAAATTAAATATTTTAAATTGTATTGAACTTAGCTTAAAAATATCATGTTATATAAACAAGTGTTATATGAATAAGTGTTATATGAAGTGAGTTATGATTTTTGAGATTATAACCAGAGATCATACAGAGGGATCATGTCATTAAATCTCTTGAGGTGCAAACCATCTTTCAAGTTTTGAAATATAAAAGAAGTTTACACCTCAAGAGATTTCATCCCTCTAGGCACTTGTTGGATCATTGGTTAAGATGAATCTATACTAACAATATTTTAAAAGAAATTTAGAATTTAGTTAGTTTAAAAAAAAATCTTAATAATATTTGGTAAGTGTTTTGATACTAATTATAGATTAATGTATATCGACTTTTATCAATTATTTAATTTTGAGAACTACTTTAATTATTTATTTTTTAGAACTACTCTAATGTTACATATATATTAAAATTTTATTAATAATGATAACTAAATTTTAATATAAACATATATAAATACTATAAACATGTTGAGGTCCTCCTTTCTCTTAACGATGTCCTTAGTAGAATTAGCAGTCAAATCCTTGCAAGAAGGTGGATCCCTTTTCTCACAAACAATCTCATACACGACTTTGATGTATGGCCTCTCCTTAACCTGAAAATTAGATGATGATAATAATAATAATAATAATAATTATATCAACCATAAATATCAAACTATTTACTCCATTATATAAAAGAAAAAAACATAATAAAATCGCTTAAAAAATGGTCATATAATTATAATAATATCATGAATATTATAATTATGTATTTTACATAGGCAGCGAGTGAGAGAGCCCTCTTATACCCCATTCAAATTTAAAACTAAGTGATTTTAGGAAATAAATAAAATATGCCCCGAAATTTTTGGACATTGCTAATATAATATTATTCATTAGATTTCTTTTTTCACCAAGTGTGGTATCTTATTCTCATTTTTTTCTTCCAAAAAACCTTTTAATAGATATAATATTAATATATTTATTTTCGTGTATTATTTTATATAACCTCATAACATTTGTTATAGTAATATGCATTTATTTTCATGTATCATTTTATATTACTCTACAACATTATAGTAATACGTATATATGTATATCATGGTGAAAACATTAAGTTATTTTATATAACCCTACAACATTTATTATAGTAATATGTATTTATTTTCATGTATCATTTTATATAACTCTATAACATTATACTAATAGGTATATATGTATATTATGGTTAAAACATAATGTTGAGTTATGTGTATTTAAAAATTATTAATTATCTATGGTACAATGAAATAATACATAGATAAATAATAAGATTTTCAAAATAATATCATCATTTTGCCATGAGGGAGACACTATATTATACAAATGTGTCTTTCTGTTAACTTGATTAAAAATAGTTTTGCATGGAAACAACAAATATTATTTTTATATTGCCTTCCTTTTTTAAGTTGCCTAACTAGTTTGCATGAGAAAAAGAAAATACATATTTTAGAGACATCAAATACATTTTTTATATGTTTCCTTCCTCAGTATGAGTTTCCTCATAAGGGGTACCCTTTCTTAGTTTCCTAATTTTTCCCCGTTTAGAGCTGGAAGCATCCCTCTTTCCTTCATCAAATTAGGAGAATTGTGCTACAATATCTATGTAGTCATCCATTTTACCTGTGGTGGTCTGTATTCCTTCTGAGCTATAAGATATGATAAGCATGTCTACTAGCAAGATGTCCTCATATTGGAAACAATAATTACATCATTTAGTGAGGGAGGTTCAAAATCAAGAATATTACAATGAATGATTCCTGAGGGAAAGGTGGGTCAAAGAGCTTCAGATTTTTAACATTAATCACATAATGTATGCCTAGTTGGGAACGCAAGTCTAATTAATATGCATTTTCTCTAATGTATTCTAGAATAGTATATGGACCATATCTTAGAGGATGCAACTTATGGTGTTGGGAATTGAAGTATTTCATTTCCAAAAAGTGTCATACATGATATCCTGGTTGAAATGACAAGGGTGTGTGATGTTTGACGTACGTATGTTTTGGATGATCCTGAGAAACTTGTAAAACATCAGTTACTTCAGTATGGTACTAAGATATGGAGTGTATAAAACACAAAGATAAAAAACTTTCTTGCTTTTGATGTGCAAAACCACAAGGGTTGATAGTCAATGGCATCTTAGAGGCTACGCTTGGGTGAAACCCATAACAAAGTTCAAAAGAAAAGAACCGAGTAGAGGGCTGTGTGGCCTTATTGTAATTATTTTGAAAAGTTTGCAAATAGGAACCCCATTGTTCATTCTTTGAACAATAGTTGTGAAGGGAGTGAACGAGAGTATAATTGACAACCTCATTGTTGTCATCTATTTGCACATGAAAGGAAATAAAGAAATTAAGTTTTCAAACGAGCATAAGCGAGAGAGTATGCCAAAAGATACCAAGGAAATAATTATATTAATAAGAAATAATACTACTTGTTAGTCCAAAATGTGGAAAAATATGATAGAAGAAGGGATCCACAACCTAGGTAGGAGAGTTAATCTTGTGACACAGAAGAATGATAACAACTTAGAAAAATAATATACCGCTACCCAAATAGCATCATGTATGTGGAAAGTACTTGGGAGACCACTAAAAAGGGTTTCTATCATTTAAATGTAACTTTTGGTTTTCCCTAGAGTTCATCTAGGGTTTATTTTGAGTCCCAATGGGTGTAAAACATTCACAGGTAACTATAAAGTTTTTCTTCCTTAATGAGTGATCCCATTGTGGCGATCCACCTTGAATTTCCCATTATGATTTTGTGAGGAATAAATGTACATGACAATGTATCTATAGAGCTTACAAACCCTGTTTTTATCCTTCAATAAATTTTGTTTTAATTTGAAGAATTGATTTCATTAAGTGCAAAAATGGAAAATTTGCATGAGGATTCTTGGTTTTGGTCCATTGACTTTGTTGTAACCATTCATGGTATAATAACATAACATTGTTGTTAGAAAATTATCAGTTGTGATACTTGGTTATATGTAATTATTCTGTTCGTACAACATTGTTGGATTTCACTATAACTAGATGTATTTTTTACTTGATGGGATACACAAACTTTGGGAATGTAGTTTCATTTTAAAAAGTATTCTTATGTAATTCTTATTGTTTTTCGGTCTTCGTAGGTAGATGGCATGGTAACATGGATATATTTAATTGTACAATATTAGGTTGTATAGTTACATTCATGGACAATGTATTGTTGATCAATCAAGTTCAAATATAATGTTTATTATATTCTTAAATGCAAACCTACGGCCTGCCCTTCTAAAAATTATTCTGCAATCCGCTACTTATAAATATTTTAGGATGGGCCTTCTAAGGTTTGTCTTATTCATGTAGGTTTTAACTACAATACCCATAACTACCCCTCGCTACTTATCCCATTCGGTTGACCAAGGACCAATCTAGTCCACTACGACTTATTCATCAATGTTTTCTCATTTCCTTGTCAACTAAATAAATAATTCCTTCTATTAATATTATTTGTGTTTTCTAATGGATAATTGAGGCCTATTTCAACACGTGGACCTACTTCTCACCCAACTACAACTTACAAATATACATATATAGTATGTTTCATATTTTGACTTCCATCAATTACATAAGATTAACCCATTCTAAATATTTTTTGTTTGTATTGCTAACTCACTAACATTTCACATCAACCTTTCATAATGAACCATAGCAATTTTGATCACACATTCCTTCATATCCCAATTTATTTTGCATAGACATCCAGTCACATACATGTTCTTTTATTAAATTATTAAACTATTTCCTTACAATCCTCTATAATGAGTGAATTTTATCATCCATAACAACATTTTAGAGTGGAATCATACTTGTGCAACTAATACTCTCAAAACATCAAGTTGAAATTTTTATGTCTTTTAGTTAGCACTCGCAATGAAATTCACAAAGGAGAAGACCACTCCTCCCAACCATTGAGAATGGAAATTATGTCCAATTCTCCCATGTGTGAGTTCCATTTCTAGAGCAGTTGTACGTCTAAATGTCTGACATGGCTAGTAGGGGTTTGATAAATGTATTGCTCGATTCATTTGTTTCACATCATTGTTTCCCTGTATTTTTAATGATCTCAAGCTATCACTCCATTCTCGGCAGTGGCCTGGGCTCTCGGCCTCAAAAGGTGGCTTAAATCTCTAGGTCGCTAGAGTGGAACTGGTAATTTTGTTCTCTCGTCTCTAACAGAAAGCCTGTGTGAGTGACTTTGGCTTTCTAGTCGCTGCCTTGGCCATAGCATGAGAGAGACTATGGCCTAAGAGATCCAAAACAACAATGAGACCTAGGGACAGAGTGTCTCACTAGCTGACTTGCATCTTGAGGGTTCTTTTGATGATGTTGGATGACTGTGTGTGGTGTTTATGTCGATTCCACTTCCTGAAGGTCACATAGGAGGTTGAATCTGATCATAGTAGCCTCTTGTCTCATGTTTACCCTAGGTGGGCATGGTTACATGGGTGGATGTGGGAGGAGAGTGTCACATGAGCAGCTATCTTATAATTCTCTCATAAATGAACTTTCACTTAGTGATTTTTCTGCAATTTCCTTGGCTATCATAACGAGCTGAATTAATAATTTTTTTATTTTTTTTTGCTAAAGCAAGAGTTGTACCTTCTATTTCATTAATCTAAAAAATAAATTACATAAAATACAACAACCCATGAGGAACTATGGAGAAACTGAAAACTAATCTATTACTACCAACGACATCGCACTAAAGGAAAAAACCTCGAACCCTACCTAAAAAACCTCAAAACCCTCAAAAGACAGAAAATGCTGAGACTATACGGTTTAACCGTGGAAATCTGATGGATGAGATACAATTCGGGTTGGCACTAAGCACAAGCTTTACATTTAAGATAAAACTTGAGGAGAGAAAAGGTACCAATACGAAAGGATTTTAGAACCACATGAGGAAATAATCCACAAACCTATAAAATGTGCCAAAACCAATAAACGTGCTAAATATAATCCTCCTCCTACCTTGCATCTTTAATCTTAGCAGTCAAATCTGCATGCCTAGTCCAACGACAGTGGGAGATATCGCAGTAACTAGAAGCACAAAACTTAACCTCCTCAACCCACCTACATTCACGATCATTGCTGACCATAGATCCACCCTATTTAATCCAATGGTAGAGGCTTATGTCCCATTGGTCTAAAGCACCAAACGTTATCGCTCGATGAGGGCAATATTCAGTCCCGCCCCTAGGCCACGTGTAGCTTGATGAGTGGAATCGGTCCTATTTCGGAAAAACTACTTCTCACTTAAAATGCATGTGATAAACCATATAATGCCCAGGGAACAATATTATGTCCATTGAAAGAGAACCAGGGGTATTACGGCCACTGAGAAAGCTCGGATTCTATGCCCTATGTCTGTACATAAACCACTATAAGATGATGCACCAACCATATGGCCAACAATCCGATAACCATAGTCTTTTGAGCAGCTTCCATCTGGAGCATTTGTGATCCTCAATGTCTCTGTTTTGAAACACCAACCTATCTTCATCCTCTTGGCCGCAACAGTACGACTTTAATATATTATGAGGCATCTCTTGCCACCTCATCGCAACCCTACTCTCGGTACAAATCACTCCTTGATTGGATAGTATATCCGCCAATTTAATGGTCATTCTTCGCACATGATTAAAACTTATTGTGTGAAGGCACTCGAGGTGAAGTTGAATTTGTTGAAAAACTTGGATTAGCCTCTAGTGTTTTGAAATTTTTTCCAACGTCGTGTCATAGCTGATTCTCTTGACTGAGTTAATTATTAACTCAGAATCAGCTTTGACAATCACATTTTGGCGGTTATCCTACTTTGTGAAGTCTGAACATTATTCGAGATCCATTAGTTCCACCATGTTGTTAGTGTCTCTTCCTAAATGAAAATGGAAGATGAAAACGATGCTTCCATTTTTGTCTCTTAACACCCCTCCAAAGCCTGTAGTACTCGGGTTGCCTTTTGAAGCCCCATCAATGTTGTATTTCAAAAAACCATGAATGGGAGGGTGTGGGAAATCCTGCTCATGATCCATTTTCATTACCTTCCTATCCAGGTCCTGAGGAATAAGCCCATGCATACTTAGATAATGGAGAATCCGCAATTCAGCCTCTGAAGGAGGGTTCTTAAGGGAATTTCACACTATAGTGTCAACCGTCTCCTTAAGATGATTTAAGATTTGCTCAAAATGGCACTAAGAGGGTCTTTTTTCATTCTTGAGGATTCTATTGTTCCTTTCTTTCGAGACATTCCATATAATGAAGCTTGGCATAAGAGCCCATGTAGAGCCCAGAAATTCATAATCAGAAAAGCTACTTCTCCATTTGATTAGGGTATTGATAATACTCCCTTTGTCCCTATCGGTTTGCTGAAAAATGGTGGCAAAAGTATCCCACAACTTGGAGGTGAAACTTCAATTATCGAGAAGGTTCTCCATTGTTTCCTCCTAAGCTTCATAGAGTTGGCATATGGAAGGCCCCAGAACACCCCTCTTTTATATGCTATCCCAGGAAAAAAATTTCTTATGATAAACCAACCACATGAAGAGTTTGATCTTCATCCAACCTTGATGCCTCCATAGTTTCTGCCAAATCCTATTCGGAACCTGGGAGTCCAGTTCAAGGAGTATTTGTTTTGCCTCCTTAAGACTAAAGGAACCCTAATTATTATTACCACATCTAAGTTGGTCATGCCGCCATGTCACTAATATTTCCCTTTGTTCCAACAATATCATAAGTTCCTTTGCTTTTGCTTTCGAGGGGTTCTCATCCCTATAATCAATGTTCCTCCAGGTTCCCTATTTTCTTACGATGTTGGTTTGCTCCCAAAAATATTTTACCTTAGTTAACCCTTTGTTTTATATCCCTTTCTTGAGGTCCATAAAGTCCTCTATTAATATTATAGGTTCTTGTTGCCATTTATCCTCCCAAAATAAAGCTAGATCTCCATCTCTGATTTCCCAAAAGCTATTTATTTGTACTAAGACTCTATTCTCCAAGGCCTTATTCTAGATGTGTGAGCCTTTTATACATCCAGACATCCTTATTTGATCATTATTTTGTCAAGTACTAGAATATTTCTCTTTCCAAATACTACCCCACTAAGCCTTTGGGTCTTTTACCTAGCACCACCATAATTTTTCCCCTAAAATCATGCTTTGAATCTCCGAATCATCCAATCTAAGACACCGATGGTTTTTAAGTTTGCAAATTTTACCCGAGGCGACCAAGGTCCATTTCTTTCTTTCCTCCCCCTTACCCCAAAGAAAGTCTATTTGTATGGATCTGAATTGTTGTAAGACTACTTTTGGTGTTGGGAGTGTTAAGAGCATGAAAACTGCAATTGATTAAAGAACAACCTTTGTGAGCACCAACCTACAAGCCAAGTTTGAAGATCTAATAGTCCACTTCCTGATTTTATCCTACATTTT
The DNA here is from genome assembly GCA_000404065.3 of Pinus taeda. NCBI lineage: Eukaryota > Viridiplantae > Streptophyta > Pinopsida > Pinales > Pinaceae > Pinus > Pinus taeda. The sequence goes on along the minus strand of APFE031678294.1, from coordinate 121 downwards.
ATTAATCACCAGCTCCCAAATGCTCTTGTACAAAGGTTTAGAAGTTAGAGGAACTCCTAAATATTTGCAAGCGAGGACATCCCTTTGAAAGCCTAGAATTTTGGAGATATTCCTGTGGATA
>APFE031678291.1:77910-123450 GCA_000404065.3 Pinus taeda | reverse complement strand
CCAGGACTTTTTGGAGATCTGGATAAATAGATGATTCCGATGTGGAAACATCTAGCGAACATAATTGTGCAATTACACCTCTTTGCCCCTTTTTTAGAAGCTTTGTCATACCATTAGAGCTGATTATCTTTCCTGGTTTCCCTGCAATACCCCTTAATTCAACTTCCTTTCCTTCCGTATAAAATTTGATGAAAAGTTCTTGAAAATTAAAAGCTATTGTACCCAAGGATTGTAGCCATTGGACTCCTAGTACAACATCAGCACCTCCCATTGGAATGGAAAGCATCGGGTTAGTCAATGCATATTCTCCCATGGATAGCTTGATATTATGGCACTTTCCAGAGCAATTTATTGTTCCTCCATTTGCAATCATCACCTGACACTCTGGTGCTAGATATAGGAAGCAATTCAATTCTTTTGCTACCTTACAATGAATAAAATTGTGGGTGCTTCCTGAATCAATCAACACTATTACCTTTTTCTTCTTGATTTGTCCTCTATCTTGATGGTTTGAGGAGTGGTAATTCCCGCAAATGCATTACAAGATATGGTCGGATTCATTTGTTCTTCATCTAGGCTTTGTTCCTGGAGTATATCCTCCTCTTTTGACCTTTCTTGCTCCTTTTCTTCTTCCTCTTCACAATCTATGTAGAATAATTTCTTCTCAGCACACTTATGACCTTAAGTGTATTTTCTATCACAACTGTAACAAAGCCCTTTTGCTCTTTTTTCTTCCAATTGTTGTGGTGTCAACCTTATAGGTTGTGGAAGACTAGGGGAAACAACACTTTCGTCTTTATAGTTGTGAGTGGTATGCTTCCTGGTTGCCATAATTTTGCTTTCCATTTTTCTTGCTAACCTTAATGCCTTCTCTAATGAATCAGGTTCCCAAAGGCGAACATCATGTTGGATATTATCCTTTAAAGACCCTATGAACACATCATTCCTATGCTCCTCTGGAATATCTTTTACCCTTATGTTCAATTTTTGGAACTCCTCAATGTGCTCCATTATTGAACCCTTTTGTTTGAGACTTATCAATTGACTAAAAAAAGTGTTGCTTTTTGTATCCTCACAATGTGCTAGCAATTCTTCCGTAAAAATTGCCCAAGTGATAAATTGTTTATGAGAGCAAAGCCACTGATACCATACAAACTGATTTGGTTCCTAATATAAAGTTGCAATACATACCATTTGTGTCTTTTGCACATTATTGAGATCGAGAAATTGCTCCATCTGTAATATCCATGTTGCGGGATCCGTGCCATCAAATTTCCTCATATCGATTTTTGGAATATGATGGGTCTTCGATCCCACATTAGAGTCTATGGAATCATGATTAACATTTTTTGGTTCTCATCATGAGTTTCCTTTACTACCCTTTCACCCTTAGTGACCATTTCTTGTAGCAGCTTATTCATTATTATCTTCAATTCGTCCATGTCTGTCTTCAAATATGTCTTCCAATCGTCCATATTAGCTTCCATGCCATTCATCTTAGCTTCCACGCCCTTTATCTTAGATTCCATGCCATTTATCTTAACTTCTGTTAGCTTTTGTGAGGCTGACATTTTTTGCACTTAGTCTTGTAATTTTGATATATCATGTAGCATTTCTTCCTCTTCTTCATGAGTCATGCTAGAGCTTTCAAGTTCCTTATGAGGTGTTTTTGTTTTCTTTCCTCGAGGCATCAGTTATCGATAATAATGCTCTACTAGCCCTTTGAATTCCTTCAAAATAAATTTTCAAACCCATCTTAAGAAAAAATTTAAAAGAATCTACACACCTTTTTTTTCTTTGTAGGAGCTTGATATTGCCTCTGTTGTATCTCTGTACTTTCAGAACATCCAGTACTGAAATTGCAACCTATGGTAACCCTCTGTGTCCTCTTTCCAATGCCACCTGTCATATCCATATTGGATTCTCCAAGGAAGAGTTATGCGAAATCTCCCAGAGTGACCTTATTATAAACTAGTTCAGTAGAGCGAACTTGTACGACGTGCCATGAGTAACTGTTTCGACCTTTAGCTCTCAAATCTATATAGAAGAAACTATAGTCTGTCCTCTTTCTGTACCTTCTTTTGAAATTTCAAACCAATCCTCAGAGAAAAGGTTATGATGATTTTCCCTAGGTCACATGTTTGGAATGTACTTCAAGAGTCTGCAAAAAGACCAACTTCCTCAGATCATATCTCCAAAATTATAGAACAAAATTCTCTGAAATTCAGACTCGAGATTTAGTGTGATGTCTTATGAAATGGGTTTTTTTCAACTTCTGAAACGTCACAGAAAAAAATGTATAGCGAAAATTCCACAATGACCTGTTTGGAGCAGCGAAACCCTAGAATCCAAAGCTTTGATACCAAATGTTATGAAACTAACTCAAGAAAAGATAGAAAAGATAGATCAATGCCTTACAATTCAACCTCTTCGAGGGGAAAAACTACTTTATAATACATAAATGAACAATTCTTGGATGATTCAAATGAGAAAACCTCCTTTCTATATATAGGAGTCTAAGGAGTCACAACATAACCCAGCCGACCTAACAATAATAATATAAAGCCACAAAAATAACAATAGAGGGATTCTATGGAGCACAGTAATAACAATATGTGGACAGTAGGGGCACAAAAATATTAATAAGTTGTATAACTATAATAGTAATGGGGTAATCACTAGTATTATAGGGACCCAACACTAACTGCCAAGAATACACAAGACACGGTCTGGGTGGCTAGGAGGTTGAAATATTGATGGAACTGTGCAATGCACAGTCCATTCTGGCTAATAACTATTGGAATTGTGCAATCTTCAATCTCAATTGTCAATGGTTGTAGGCTTAGTGACTGTGTTGCACAATTCTCTGGGCTAGCAATCATTGTCCCTAAGAATTGTGCAATGCAAGACTGGAGGATAGTAACTGGGTAGAAATGCACATTTTGTAAGAGGAATATGGATCATTCCCTCTTAGGATTGTACAATGTTGTCTTGGTCAAGTTGAGTCTAGGACAAGGTTTCCCAGACTCATCGTTGGACGACTAAAAGAGAAAGTGAATGGGGATGCATGACGATGTTGAGTGTAAGCATAAGTGAACGATCATGCATGCAAATGTTGAATGACAAATTCAGAAAAAAGAACAACATGCCTGTGTGTAAGGCAAGTTGTCGAATCAGTGGCCGTTTGTGAAAAACAATTTCATGCATGTGACAACAGTGATATGTTAATGAGAACCGAAATGGTGCTAGTACAAGATAGTATGTATGAAAATGACACTAAGCACTCACTAAAATCAAGCAGACAAGGTTTATATGAAGCAAAACAAAAAAAGAATCAGAAATACAACATAATATATGGAAAGTAGGCTTACGCCAAAACAATTGAGTTGAATGTGTCAACAACTCTTAGATGCGATGTGGGATGTCAAAGTTGCAAGGTTGATGTGACGAATAAGCTCTACAGTGTCTCGGTGATGAGTTTTGATAAAATCAAGTTTGTGACATGCATGCCACAAATCCAAGAAAAGTGACACTTGTTGGGAAGTTTCTAAGATCATCATTGCATGAAACGTCCAACTAAAAAAAATATATCCCTAAAACAAGGAATTCCTTTGCATATTTCCTTAGGAGAAGCAACCCATGAATGCAAGTCTATTTTCATCAATCCTGGAGGGAACTGGTCAGCTCAGCTACACATGCAAGAGGCTTCTCAATCTACTAGGAGAAAATGTGCACTTTTAACTAGGAGCTGGGATGGCTTCTTATAAGATTTGCAGAATTTCTAGATAGAGCATTTGATTGCTCCCCAGATTTACATAAATTCAAAGCTGAGTAGCCCAGTTGGGAAGGATTGCATAATTTTCTGGGTGAAGCTTGCTCAACAAAATTGCGCAATTATGGGGCCCAACAGGATGCTAGCCAAGATTGCACAATTTTTGGAGGGAAGAATGGCTACCCTCCATATTTGTGTAAATTCTTGAAGGAGCTGCTCAACCTACTATTGGACCAAGTCCGAATGAACAACCTCTGAGGGAAATGCATTAAGGTTTGATTGACAGGCCTGCAAGAAAAAGATTGGAGCTTGTGTACTTGACAAAGCAAGGCATGTCGTTGTGAAAGTTGGTAGGGAGGCTCCAAAACAAAGCTAAGGGAAAATTTTGGAGGGTAGTTGTATCCACTACAACACTTGGCGACATAGTGGTAGAACTTCAACTCTCTTAATGGACCTTCTTTGTGAAAAACAAGTCTAACACCTCTAGAATTCTGTCTTGGTTTCCACACTTTCTTGGTTGTAAGATTTAGTATATGCCACTCTCTTGGTTGATTGACACACATTCCAAGACAAGTCAACACATTTGTTTCGATTGGGTTTGAGGGGTATATTAGTGCATTAGAAGTATAGTTTTTAGAATCTTAATTTCATCTCTGGTGTTACTCCCCTAACAATAGGTCTTGACAATACCCTAGTAGAGTCACATAGGAACACAAGCATGGCTCCACTGCCAGTGAGCCTAGTTAGTACACCAATGGAGCTACTTGCATCACCTATCTACACTGGAAGCCCTTCTCTAATTTTTCCTTATTCATTTTTCATTTTTCCAAACTTTTTCATTTTTTCATTCTTTCATTTTTCATCTTCATAATTGTGCAAAACACATTTACTTCAGAGGTGAAAGAGGGATCCAAAATTATTGAGAGAAGAAGAGGTTGTTCCCACATAGAAGTAGTTTATTATAACTCTAACATACCTATTAACGCTTTCTCCGTCACCTTACTCTACTTGATTGAGTTGACAAGGATTAACCCAAAAACAACTAACTAGAGTAGATGATACTAGTGAGGGCGCAAGCATTGTGTTTTAAGAAAAGTTAACTTAGAATGGTACGTATTTTCAATTGATGTATCATGGACTGAAGACAAAAAGTTCTTACATAAGAGACTAGACAACATATAACCAAATATTGATAGTTGTGCAAGTCCCCTTTAAATTTACCCAACTTGTTTCAAGACTCATATATGGTTTCATGCGAAACTAACCTACGAACAAAAGAGGAAAACAAACAACAAAGCAAGGTAGAAGTAGAAGGAAAAGCAAAAGCAAAGTTAGTAAGCAAACAAACAAGCAAGTGAAAAAACCAACAAAGTAGGTAAGCAAGCAAGCATGCAAGCAAACAGATTGAAAGCAAGCACTACTCCTACTTCTAAGCTAATGGTGCATGGGCCAGCTCACATGAAGTGATACTTCCAATGTAGCCACCGATGCATTGGTTGATCCCTGTTGGTGAAGGCATGGTTCACGAATAAGGGAGCTATGTGAACCCAAAAACAAGAAAGATATAACACTGAAGACAAACCCAGTCCAAATTTACAAGAGACCACAGAATAGAGATGAGTGAAAGTGCATGACATGCACTCTATGGAGCTCCAAGGTGTTGTGCTACACTACATGTAGATGTTGAGTGTGTGCATTCTCTTAACTGTTACATGCAACAAAACATGAGAAAGTGATCTGGATTTAAACAGGGACAAAAAAAATTACAGATATAACCACAAATATAGAGATGCAGCAGAAATAATCGTCATTTCATTAATGTAAGATATTGAAATATACTTACAAACAGAAATGGAAATGAACTAGGTAGGGTGATGGTAGCTTATCTATAAGAAGAGATGTGGAGGCTACATCCATTTGAACTATGTTACAATGAGGCTTGAAGGCCTATATATCATTGGAAAACAATGGAAAACCCTAAACATCCAAAACCTTAACCCTAAGAGATGAAGTGCCAAACTATGGGCCTTGTTTGGGTAAATTGGTACATCAACTTCCCGAGGTCGTAACCCTGGTATAAAATCTCCATTGATGCCAAAAATACCTCCTTAGAAATATCTATTCGAGGACTACAACTTTTGGGTGAATAACATTAGCCAATGGGCCCATGTTGCTCCCACATTTCTCAAAAGAAGTCGTTTAGAGCCTCAAAACGGCTCTAGAAGTTCAAGACCCAAAATATTACTAAAAATAGTAAATTGTGCTACAATTAAGGAAACTAAAAAACTGAAAGAGGCAGTTGTGGGGGTCCAAGTGGGGTAGCAAGGTGGCCACCAACTGCCATTTGGATCATTCCTACCCCCTTAGGAATCAATGGTCCTCATTACGTTGAGTTCCTTCATGAGATGAGGAAACTTCTGCTGAACTTGGTTCCTGGTGAGTTGTCCTGCAAGCTTTGATGTGTCAGTAATGGTGGGAAGCATGGTGGAGGGTGGTCCACATTGAACACTCGATGCAAGTAAAGGAATGGGCGAATGTTGTGCTCCAAAGCATTTTTTCCGATAGCCTTGGTAATGGTGCAAGGACCATATCGGAGTGGTCTGATCTTCTGATGGGCTCTTGTAAGCTGTTATTTCTATAGATGTAACGAGACTTTTTCATCCAGTTGAAACTTGTGTGGTACCTGATGATGATCATGTCACTACTTGTACTTGGAATTTTCAAGAATGGAGTCGCAACGGATCGACTCATTTGGTAGAGGTGCTTCGAAAGTCAGATCAGATGAATGCTTGAGCTCACAGTGCAACGTTACCCCTGTGGGTGATGAGAATATTTCCTTGTCTTCTTTAATGACCATATCCACCTTCTTCTGTTGCATGGATGAAACCTTCCTGGGTGCCGCTACCCCCCGTGTGAGCCCCCCGCTGCATAATCTGTGCAAGGAAGGGGGGCTCTGCCTCCCCTCTAACCCCCCAGTTAACTACGTAAGCTAGTTGTGGAAAGAATATAACACAACCCAACATTCTCCCACTTGGTGTTTTCTTTCCACAAGGGGCCACATGAGAGATTATTCGCTTATCCAGCGTTGCAACACCCATTGTTTCTCTACACCAAGAGAACTTCTCATAGCTCACATATTTTTTCAGTGCATCTGTAGTATTCTTCAAAGTGTCAACCTTTACCAGAAACACCTTTTTGTGTTCTATCATATCCCTAAGAAAGTGATACTAAAAATCAATGTGCATTGTCTTTGAATGGTAAGCAAGGTTATTTGCCAAGAAAAATGCACTTTGGCTGTCACAGTCTATCCTTATAGCTCCCTGTAAAAACCCTACACTTGGACACAATCTATACAAACAAATTTCTTCCTTGCTTGCATGAGTGATTGCCATGTATTCTGCCTTTGTAATTGATAGAACCATTATAGATTGTTTCTTACTCATCCAACTAACTGCACCTCTAAATAGGTTAATCACATACATGTTGAGTATTGAGCATGATTGTTTAGAGGTATTTGTTTTAGCCGGATGTATACCCCAGGAAGTTTGTACACCCCTCCACACGAGGGCATGTGGGGGGGACTTGTCCCCCCCGTGGCGGTTTTGGGGGGCCGATCCCCCTGGCTAGGGTGTCCAGGGGCTAGCAGTCCCCCAGAGGGGGTTTTGAGGGTAGCGCCCCAGAATTTAAAAACAAATGTAAAATTGCCTCGAAAAAGTATAGTAATTTCTAGTTAATCTGGGCCATTCATTAGGCGGATGATCTAACTATAGAACTTATGTTTAGTTTATGGTTTTTTTCCCTAGAAGGCAACCCCTCTCTTTGTATGAGGGCATTGTATTGAGGTTGTGATATAGATGTGTATTCTCCGAGCGAGAAATAGAGAGGTGAGACTAAGAGAGAAAACAAAGGATATTACAGGAAATCTACTGTAGGTTGTGTGTCTTCATTTTGTTGGATAATAGAGAAGAAGGACTAGCTATTTGGGGTGGACGTAGCCCAAACTGGGTGAACCACATATATCTATGTCTCTCTAGTTTTATGCATTTTTTGTGTTTATATTTATGCAATATTCTATGTGTTTCGTTGCTCTGTAATATATAATTCTCTAACAATACCCACTTGTATATATTCTCTAATCCAAATCTCTAGCCTAGTCTGCCTCAGCAAAGCCACAAATATCCAACACTCTCTCCAATCCTTGTCTTCCTTGGTAGCACAAACCATAATCGCTCATGCCAAGAAAATAATTGAAAACCCATTGGACTGGTGTCAAGAGCTCCTTCCCTCATTTTTACATAAACCTACTCAATACTCCTACTACATGTCCATGTCTAGTCTAGTACAGACCATTGCATACACTAGGCTACCGACTGCACTCTCATATCGAACATGAAACATCTCCTCTTCCTCTTCTTGTGTCTTGGGACATTGTTCGACAGATAACTTTACACCTACAGTAATAGAAACCTTCACCGATTTACTATCCTGCATACTTAACCTCTGCAATATTGTCTTGACATACTTCCTCTGGTTGAGCCAGAGCTTCCTCTTTGCCCAATCTCTTATTATTCCCATGCCCAAAACATAGTTTGCATCACCAATATCTTTCATGTCGAATTTTTAAGACAATTGGGTCTTCAAATCCTGGATAATTTCTTTTTGATTTCCAACCAGGAACATATCCTCCACATACAAGACCAGATAAATAACACGGTCACCAATTGACTTAAAATACACACAGTGATATGCTTTTCTTCTGGTCAACCCAAGTCCCCATACAAATTTATCAAATTTCTAATACCACATCCTTGGTTATTATTTTAATCCATACATAGAATTCTTTAACTTGCATACTAGTTCTTTCTTACCGTTCACTGCAAAACCTTTAGGTTGCCTCATGTAGATCTCCTCTTCGATATCCCAGTGAAAAAATGTTGTCTTCACATCCATCTCTTCTACCTCAAAATGAAAATAAAAAACAATAGATAAAAGTGATCTAATAGAAGCTACCTTGGCAACAGGTGAAAAAATATCACCAAAATCAATTTCGGGCACCTTAGAATAACTTTTTGCTAGCAAATGAGCTTTGTATTTCTCCACCTTTCCTTCTACATTTGTCTTCTTCTTGAATGCCCATTTGTTGCCGATGGGTTTCCTTCCAACCAGAAACTCCACCACATCCCAAGCCTCATTTTTGTGCAAAGATGCCATCCTCTTAATCTACTTCTCCCTTCATAGTTCTGGGATCATCATGAGTAACAGATAAAATAGAATTTGAATAGAAAGCATATGTACTATACCTTTCTGGATGCCTTCTTTCTTGAACTGATCTTTTCACACCCCAATTTTGTGGCTCTTAATCTTGTAATTCATCCTCTGTTGTAGAATTTGATTCTTCCTCCTTAATCTCAAACTCTATCTTCTCAGATTCCTTTAGTTGGATTGCATGTTTAATAACATCTTTCTCCTCTATGAACACCACATCTTAGCTATACACAACCTTCCTTGTTAATGGGTTCCAAAGCTTATAACCCTTTAAACCATGTTTATACCCAATAAAGATGCACTTTTCAAATTTACTATCCAATTTGGTTCTTTTATCCTTTGGTACATGTACATATGCATCACATCCAAATACCCTCAGATGTGAAAGAGAGAGTTTCTAACCAGTCCATACCTCTTGTGGAGTCTTATCCTCCAATGCTGATGAAGGTGATCTGTTGACCAAGTAACATGTTGTCTCCATTGCCTCTGCCAAAAATTATTGTGCTAACCCGACACCACTGAGCATAGTTCTTGCCCTTTCCATCAACATCTTGTTCATTCTTTCTGCAACTCCATTTTGCTTAGGTGTGTATGTAGTAGTCTTCTTTCATACTATACCACTCTTCTTATAGAAATCTTCAAATTCCTCACTAAAAAACTCTCCATTGTTATCTGACCTCAACACCTTTATCTTCTTCTCTATCTGGGTTTCCACCAAAGCCTTAAATTCTTTAAACCTGTCAAAGACTTCAGATTTCTTCTTAAGGAAATATATCCATGTATTCCTTTAGAATTTATCTATAAATGATACATAGTAGATAAAATAACCCAGTGATGGAATTTTCATAGGTCCAAACACATCACTGTGCAGAAGCTCTAATATCTGTTTCACGCTCTTAGAACCAAAGGGGAAACTCACCCGATTTTGCTTCCCATATACACAATTTTCACATAAATCAAAATGCAGAGAGATATTATTCATAACTTCTACCATACCTCTACCATGAAGTATTGAAAGTCCCATCTCTCCAATATGTCCAAGCCTTTCATGCCATAGCATGGTCTTTTCTCCAGAGACTGCTAGATTTTGTAGTCCACTTTCAAGAAGCATAGAATTGTTGCATCCATCAACAACAGTGCTACCTTTCATCTTTTACAGAGTTCCAATCTATAGTACCCACATCAATACTACTGCTCCCCGAACCATCTTGCATGTATCTTCCTGGAACACTATTTTTACACTTGCATCATGCATCTTGCTTAAAGAAATCAAATTTCTAGCTAATGCAGGAATATGAAAAACATCTGGAAGTGTTTTAACCCTTCCACCTTGCAAATTCAACTTTACCTTTCTATGACCAACGATTCTAGCCTTCCTATCATCCCCTAAGAATACATCACCACCGACATATTTCTCATACTCATAGAACCACTCTATATGGGGAGTGAAGTGAAAGGATATACCTGAGTCAATCAACCATGCCTCATGATCTACATGTGTACTTGAAGAAGCCAAGTACATATCCCCACCTTCATCTGAGGTGGTTTTTACCTCTGCAAAAGGAGCATCATCAGATACCTTTCCTTTGTCAGGAGCTTTATATTTATAGTCCCTTTCGTAGTGCACTTCCTTTCCACATTTCCAGCAAACAACCTTTATAGGTTTTCCTAGAGATTTAGATCTCCCTCTAGATTTAGACCTCCCACTTAATGACTTATTTTTTTTTTTTTTTATGGGATAATCCTCGTATAGAAAAGGCATCACCATTCTGTATCTCCATATTTTTTCATCTCGTCTCCTCCATCAGCAAGGATGAGACTATTTCATCAAACTGCAAGGCAGTTGCATTGCTACCTATTGCAATAACGAGACTATCCAATGAATCTAGTAGAGAACACAACAAACTGATGCACTTATCTTCATCTAAAATTTTAATATCAATAGATAATAACTTACTTACTATAGTATTAAATGCATTCAGATGCTCTATCAATGAGTCTCAATCTTCCATCCTCAGCTTACATAGCTTTTTCTGTAGGAACAATTTATTCACCAAAGACTTAGATTGGTACAAATTCCCTAATTTGTCCCACAATACCTTAGCCGTAGCTTCCCTTGATACATTCAGAAATACTGAATCTGAGACACACAATCATATTATGCTCTTTTCCTTCCAATCCAAATTCCTCTATTCTTTAGTGGACACTTCTCTTGGTCTAGTATCCAAATCTACCATGATCCACTGATCTTTATTGACCAATGGATCCTCCATATTGTGTTTCCACAACTCAAAACTCTGACCATTAAATTTCTCTATCCCTCTATATTTCCACTGCTCGTCATATTCTTTCACCACTAGAACCAATCCTGCAAATCTCCCATTGAATAGGGTCTACCATAGGCCTGAGCGAAACCCCTCAGCAACAAAGGCATCCCCTTGAAGCCAAAATAACTTTGATACCAAATGTAGGTTTTAACCCCATAAATAAATTACCTGCATATGAATTCTAAAACATAGAAAGTAAAAAATGTGAGAGGATAAAACATATACACAAAGATTTTCCCCTGGATCCCAAAACTGCGACTACCAGCATGATTTTTGATTATGTTCCTTTCAATGTTACAATACATATTTATACATGTCAAAACATCCAATACTATGGATTGAAAACCATCGCATCCAAAACCATGTGCGAAGACCATTCACAAAACCATAGGTAGGTCCCCCCAACCTAATATAGGGTCCAAACAGTAATTCCTTGGGGCACTAGCCTGGACTCTATAGAGGTGGGCTACCTGCCCCCTTCAAACCCCTTCGATAGGGGGGGTTGCAGCTCCCACTATGACCCCCTGCTATGCAATCGACGCAATGAAGGGGGGGCTCCACCCCCACCTTAATCCCCAGTTAATTATGTAGGCTAGTCATGGAAAGAATATAACACAACCCAACAAGGACCATATCGGAGTGGTCTAAGCTTCTGATGGGCTTTTGTAAGGGGTTCCTTCTACAGATGTAACCAAAAGTTTTCACCCAGTTGAAACTTGTGTGGTACCTGATGATGATCATGTCCCTCCTTATACTTGGCATTTTCTAGAATGGAGTCGTGATAGATCAACCCATTGGGTAGAGATGCTCTGGAAGTTAGATCAGATGAACTCTTGATCTAACAGTGCAATGGTACCCTTGTGGGTGAGGAGAAGATGTCCCTGTCCTCTTTCATGACCATATCCACCTTCTTCTGCTGCATGGAGGAATCGATTCCTAGGTCCACAGATGTGACTATGATCTTCCCCCTAAATTGAGAGCGGACCAAAGAGAAAATAAATTTCCTAGTGTGGGAGATGATCTTACTACCTTTCTTAGCAGAGATAAAAGAAGTGGTGGTAAGTGGGGATACCTCGGGCATCCTGTCTAATATATTACACAAAGAAATAATAACAACGTGAGGCCTTAACTCATATGCAACATATTGCTTCCAAAAGTATGGTTGGCCCAATAATACATCACAAACATTAAGCGGTGAAACATCGCAAAATATCTCATCTATGAAGGGCTTGATGCTATACGGAAGGCGGCACTAACAATGTACACGTAGATCTCATCCTTGGTGAAGCCACCCAATGAAGTATGGTCATGGGTGTCGTATGGTTGGTAATCCTAGCCGCTTCATGACCTCCGCTGACATGAGGTTCTTTTGGCTCCCATTGCCAACAATGAATTCCAGCGGTGAACCCTTCACCCACATTTGTGAGTGGAAAAAACGCTCCCCCTCCTCTAGATCTTTCGAATCATTCTTCTGGGCCTTGGTAGTGGCAACAGTGTTACTGGGCTCTGCATCAATGGTTTTCTTCCCTTTTTCTTTCCCCTTATCGAGTTCTAACTCAGGGTCAGAATATGCTTCTAATTCTGAAGCCTTCAACTTGACCACCAATGATTCTTGGTCCCACACTCACTTGTGTTATGAATGGGGATCTTATGAAACTCACACCACTTTCCTCTGTCCTCCTTTGACTTCATGGTGTTATTCAATTCTTGTGGCTTCGACGGATTGTCTTAGGTCACCCTAATTTGGCTTTGCCCTTTGTTCTTTGGATTCGCAGATCCAAAGTCTCCCTTATTTTGTTTAAACTTTTTCTCGATCTTGATAGTCTATCAGTACATCGTGCGGAGTGAAGAGATGTCCAAGAACTCCATATCATCTTGGATGTATCTATGTAGGAAGCGATAGTATTTGAATACCAAATGTAGCTCGCAATCCTTGATACCCAACTTTGTGTGAAGGGTATGGTAAATATTGAATGTCTTGGTCACTTCCCTACCACAGCATGGTCCGCTTTATGTATTTTTCCTCGTAGCTTTTGACAGGGTAGTACTACTCCTTGATGACAGCCCAAAATGAGTTCCAAGTGGGTGTGGATCAAAAAAGAGAGTTTTTACTTTCATCCTTCTCCTCACAGTAGGTTTCACACCAATCCTTGATGTGGCGAGCAACTTTGAGAAGTGCAAAAGTGATCTTTTCCCAACTGGAAAAAACATGAATAGAAAAATGACCTTCAAGTAGATTCAACCATTTATTTGAGACATCTACATCTATCTAACCCTTGGATAGGGAGATTTCAAAGTTAAGTTGTGCCTTAAAGGGTGTGGCATTTCCAAAGTAACTATTGGAAGCAAATGTGTCGCCCTTGGATAGCCGCTGAAGGATTTGGTCAAAGTTTTCCATCATCACATTCCTTTGTCACTCAAGGCCTTCTTTGAGCAAGATTTTGATAGGATCTCCTACCCCCTCATCTTTATTTTCATCTACCATGGTTGGCGATTGGAACTTGTGAGGCTGGGCTTGCAAAGGTTCGACTAGTTTAAGCCCTAACTCCTTATATCCTAACCACATTGGGGACATGCAAAGAAAAATAGGGAAAGAGCAGACCACTCTGATACCACTGACCTAGATTTAAAAAGGAATGTAAAAAATTATAGATATAACCATAAATACAGAGATGAAAAAGAAGTAATACTTCATTTCATTAATGTAAAATACTGAAATATGCTTACAAACAGAAATGGAAATAAACTAGCTAGGGCGATGGTAGTTTATCTCTCAAAAGAGATGTGGCAACTACTTGCCTCTAAATTGTGTTACAAGGAGGGTCAAAGGACTATCTATTGTTGAGAAACAATGGAAAACCCTAAACATCCAAAAACCTAACCCTAGGAGATGAAGTGCCAAACTATGGGCCCCATTTGGGTAAATTGGTACATCAACTTCTCGGGGTCGTATCTTTCGCATACGATCTCCCTTTGATGCGCACAATACGTCGTTAGAAAGATCTATCCAAGGGCTAAAACTTTTGGGTTAGAAACATTTGTCCACAATCCCAAATTTGTCTCAATTTTCTAAAAAAATGTCGTTTAGGGCCTCAAAATGGATCCGACAATTCAGGACACAAAGAACTGCTAAAAGTGGTAAATTGCGCTACAATTAAGGAAACTAAAAAACTAAAAGAGAAAGTTGTGGGGGTACAAGTGGGATAGGTGGGTTGACACCAACATCCACCCTGATCATTCCTGCCCCCTTAGGAAGCAATCATACCCATTACATTGATTTCCTCCATGAGATGAGGAGACTTTTATTGAACTTGGTCCCTGGTGAGCTATTCTGCAATCTATGATGTGTCTATTAATGGTGGGAAGCATGGTCAAGTGTGGTCCACATTAAACACTCAGTGAAAAAAAAGGAATGGGGGAATGTTTTTCTCCAAAGAATTGTTTCCCATAGCCTTGCTAATGGTGTAAGGACCATATCAGAGTGGTCTGAGCTTCTGATGGGCCCTTTTAAGGTGTTCTTTCTACAAATACAACTAGAGTTTGCCACCCACTTGAAACTTGTGTGGTGCCTGATGGTGATCATATCAGTACTTGTACTTGGCATTTTCTAGAATGGAGTCATGATAGATCCACCCATTATGTAGAGGTGCTCTGGAAGTCATACCAGATGAATGCTTGACCTAACAGTGCAACAGTACCCCTGTGGGCGAGGAGAAGATGTGCGTGTCTTCTTTCATGACCATATGCATCTGGTTCTATTGCATGGAGGAACCCTTCTAGGGGGCCATGGATGTGGCTATGACCGTCCCACTACTTTGAGAGAGAATGAGACAAAAAATAAATTTCCTAGTCTAGGAGATGCTCTTACTACCTTTCCTAGCAGAGATCAAAGAAGTGGTGATAGGTGGGGCTCCCTCTGGTATCATGTATAATCTATTACACAAAGAAATAATAAATGCATGAGGCCTTGACTCATACACAACATATTACCTCCGTAAGTGTGTTTGGCCCAATAATACATCACAAACATCAAACAGTGCAACATCGCATAATACCTCATCTGTAAAGGGCTTGATGCTGTAGGGAAGGCAACAATGTTGGCAGACTCTGAGATCTCATCCTTGGTGAAGCCACCCAATGTTTTATGATTACTGGTGTGGTAAGGTTGGTAGTCCTAGCTGCTTCATGACCTCTGCTGAAATGAGGTTATTTTGGCTCCTACTGTCAACAATGAATTATAGTGATGAACCCTTGAGCCACATTTGTGAGTGGAGAAGGTGCTCCCCATCCTCTAGATCTTCGGGCTCATTCTTCTATAGCTTTACGGCAGCAACAGTGGTGCTAGGCTCCACATCAGTGATTTTCTTCTCTTTCTCATTCCTCTTATCAGTTTCTGACTTAGGGTCGGAACATGCATCTGATTCTGAAGCCTTCAACTCGACCACCAGCGACTGCTTGTTTCGACACTCACTTGTGTTATGAGTTGGGATCTTATGAAACTCCCACCACTTTCTTGTGTCCTTCTTTGACTTCATGGTGTTTTTCTTCTCTTGCAGCTTTGACGAGTTGTCTTAGGCCACCCTGCCTTGGCCTTGTCCTTTGTTCTTCAGATTCACATATCCAAAGTGTTGCTTCTTTTGTTTAAACTTATGATCGATCCTGACAGTGTATTGGTACATTGTACCAAGCGAGGAGATGTCCAGGAACTCCATCTCATCCTGGATGTACATGTGTCGATAGTCATGGTATTTGAGTACCAAATGCAGCTCTGAATCCTTCATACCCAACTTTGTGCGAAGGGTATGAAAAATATTGCTGAACTCTTGCATGTCTTGGCCCCTTCCCTATCGCAGTTTGGTCCACTTTATATATTTGTCCTCATAAGTTCTGATAGGGTATTACTTCTCCTTGATGACATCCTGAAATGAGTTTCAAGGGGGTGCTGTTGAAAATAGTCAGTTCGTACTTTCATCCTTCTACTCATAGTAGGTTTCCCACTAGTCCTTGACATGGTGGGCTACTTTGAGAAGTGCAAAAGTGATCTTTTCCCAGCTAGAAAAATCATGAATAGAAAAATATCCTTGTAACAAATTTCAATTGCATCTATTTGACCCTCGAATATGGGGATTTCAATGTTAACATGTACCTTAAAGTTTGTGGTGTCCATAGTAGCTATTGGAAGTAGATGCATTGCCCCTTAGATCTAGGCAAAATTTTCCATCATCACCTTCCTTTGTCACTCGAGGGTTTCTTCAATCAAGATTTTGATAGGATCTCCTATCCCCTCATCTTTCTTTTCATCTGCCATGGGACACCGTCGGTATTTATGAGTTTGGTCTTGCAAAGGTCCGACTAGTTCAAGCCCTAACTCCTTATATCCCAACCTCCTTGGGGACATGCAAAGGAAAACAGAGAAAGAGTAGAGAACTCTGAGACCATTGATCCAGATTTAAATATGAATGCAGCAAATTACAGATATAACCATAAATATAGAGATGCAGTAGAAATAATACTTCATTTCATTAGTATAAGATATTGAAATATGCTTACAAACAAAAATGGAAATAAACTAGTTAGGGTAATTGTAGCTTATCTCTGAGAAGAGATGTGGTAGATACATGCCTCTGAATTGTGTTACAATGAGGCTCGAAGGCCTATTTATTGTTGAAAAACAATGAAAAACCTTAAACATCCAAAACCCTAAACCTAGGAGATGAAGCGCCAAACTATGGGCCTCGTTTGGTGAAATTGGTACATCAACTTCCCAAAGTCGTAACTTTGGCATACAATCTTTGTTTGACATGCAAAATAGCTTGTTAGAAAGATCAATTTGTGTACTACAACTTTTGATAGAGAAATGTTAGACCATGAACCTATGTTGCTCCCAGATTTCCCAAAAAATGTTGTTTAGGGCCTCAAAATGGCTCCGGAAGTACAGGACCTAAAAAACTACTAAAAATAGTAAATTGTGCTACAATTAAGGAAATTGAAAAGAGAAAGTTGTGGGGGTCCAAGTCGGATAGGTGGGTGGCCACCAAAATCCACCTGGATCATAAAGGTATACCACTTATGTTCTGCATGTGTTCTTGCTACGTAAGATTCCTCCAACACATGAGAGATGGGATCGTGTAGTTTGAGTGGAGGAAGCGAAATATGGGTGTTTGGTTGATCTTCAATGTAAAGTAGAGAGAGATGAGGAGCCTTGATTGTTTCAAAAAATCCTCGACTGGAAGTGAAACCAACCTCAGGATAGCGATGGCCTGACATAACCATCAACGCAGGCTAAAGTGCCTCGACAACCTTCGGGTTTTTGAATTCATTTTCAGATAGATCATCATAGACCAGTGTCTTAGAAAGATTAGGAAGGATTGGATCAACATTGTGATGAGATGAAGAAGTGCATAGATCACAATAGTCGAAATCCTGATTATTTGATGAATCAGGGAAAGGGGTGGATGGGAAGCAAATATGTTCACCCTCTATGTTTTGAGGAAAGATAGATGACAGATTGGAAATATTTTCTAAGGAAGAAGTGTCCTCTCCATACTGTAATACAGGCTAACATCTAACATGTCATATGACTGGTTAGAAGTCGAAACTTTTGGAAATGGGTTTTCACAAGGGAAATTAGCAGTGGCGGAATCACAAGGGATGTCATGATAAAGAGGATGAGGTGTGACTGGAAGAGAGTCATCCTTCACCGTGGGTTCTTCTTTAGATTCTCGGACACACTCATCATGAATGATGGCATAGGTTAGCTTCATAACACCAAGTTCATCGATAACTTCGTCCTCGTTCACAACTGGTAAGGAGTTCGAAATGGAAGAACATAAGATAGTACAATCCAGAGGATGAACAAAACACGGGGACATAGGTTGAGGGAATGAATCCACATGACAACCAATAAGCTTGCAAGCCAAATCTGCACATATCTCAAGAGTAGGTGGGGTGGAAGGGTGTGATAGTTCAGCAGATGTGTGTACATGATCTCCCACATCACTTTGTGGTGGTGGAGTTGTTTGATGAGGTGAGGGACGACGGTCACTTGTGACAGCAACTGTGCCTGCCTATGATTATGCAACTCCATCACTGAAGTGTGTAGAGCGGGGTTTTGATATGTGAAGAAGATACTCAAATATCCCATAAAATAATTCCTAATCAATTTCATCTTTGGAAAAACGGTATGCAAGATTAAAAAAGTGTGTGTAAAATTGATCAACGGATTCATCAAGTGCTTTTGTAATTTTATAATTTCTTGATCAAGTGCTTCATGGTCAAAGTGATTGAAAGCATGATCTATCTCTGTGACGAGATGATCAAGAGAATGAACAACTTTTTTGGGCAGCGTGGCACACCATCGCATTAGTTGCCCTTGAAGCATGTAGATGAACATCGCACAGCTCATGTATTCTTCAAAGAATCCATGTCTTTTGCATGAGCCTACAACATCAATCGCATGCCTAACCAAGGCTATGTGGCCTCCAACATCATATTTTTTATGAGACAAGTTATCTGAGAGATTTTCCAAGATTATGATATCGTTTCCATAAGACATACACTCTAGAAGAGCAACTTGGAAGTTATTCACGACAGATATGTAGAGATTCAAAATGGATGTGAGCACTCAACTTGTCATCTGGCCCTCCTTCTAGTGCCAAAATGTTGATGGTGCTAGACCTGCTAACATGTAAGGGGATCTCCCTAGTAAGAAGTGCCAATTAGACCTTAGAACATTTGGTGTAGGAGTCCCAACGGTGGATCGTATAGTAATTCCTTGAGCATGATTACACACAGAAGCAAGTAAGATGTCTTTGTTGGTATTAAGGGTGTGATAGTTGTAGTACGACAAGGAACATGCATGAGAAGTTCTAACACACTGAGGGTGAGGTGAGTGAACCCCTTGGAAACTTGTGATAGCACTTGGCTTCAAAGGGAACACACGAGAAAAGATACATCACAACATGGAAGGGAAGTTAGTGAGGGATCCAAAGTGATGGTTAAACCAAAAACACATTTCAAAAAGATTTGTACACACTTATATAGAATAGTCTATACATGCATGCATAAGAAATAAAATACATATATCATTTAGAGTAAACCAGATAGCATAGAATACAATACAACATATGCATGAAACGTGTTGGCTCTTGTTTTATTAAGAAGTGTAAGTTCCGGTCATACAATACATCCATGTCCAACCACTAGTTCAAATAGTGTAATGTTACAGCCACAACTGCTTTCTCCTCCAAAGACATGTACCAGCTTTGCAAAGTGGAGAAGCCAAGGCTCATTAGAATATTATCCAAGATTTCTCTAAGATACTCTGATCGAAGCTTAACTAACCAAAAGCCTTTACAATGAGTTATGAGGTTCCCTTTATAGAAAAGGGTGGGGTGACCCTTGACTTTCCCCTTTGTGATAGTTCATCTACCCTCATGTCTCTTCATGTACTCTATGATTGTTACATCTAACTATTGACACTTGAACTTCCACTTGACACAATGTTACATTACAATGCACATGTGCTCATATGAGACAAAATAGCTTGAGCAAGCCATGAAAGAAATCACTAACACTCGGTCCGTCATGGTGCGACCAAATATTTCACATGCTTGTGATGGTGAAGGTGGCGAGCTGATGCCAAGCTTGATCATTCGTGATGGTGTGCATGCACCCCATGGTGACATCTTACTGAAGCAAACTCTTACCTTCGTTGCATCCAGTTGCATTGGTGTGGCTTCTTCATCCAACTCGTTTTCTAGCATGATCATGGTCTTCTTTGCGCAACCAAACTAGCAACACACTGATGCATAGTGTCTATGTTGATCTTCCAATTTGTGCTGGTGGGCATGCGCATCAATTGTCAACTACATGCTCACCTCTAATCAGACTTGCTTCTTTTCTTTGCCTTGGTGAGAGTTCTAAATGGGTTGGAACACATGCGTACGCACAATGATATGCATACTTTTGAATCCCTTGCATGTGATAAAGAACATTCCTCACCATGTTTGCTTCGTGCCAGCTGCTAGGATGGATCTATAACTTGTACGGGCGTAGTTTCATCCGTGAGTGCTATTATCACTCCAAAATTTCCAAGGGTTGTCTAATGCATTAAAAATAAATATCAGAGGTATCTACAAACCTACTGTGGTCACGTGCATCAATTTTCAACTACATGCTCACCTCTAATCAGACTTGCTTCTTGTCTTTGCCTTGGTGAGAGTTCTAAATGGGTTGGAACACATGCGTACGCACAATGACATGCATACTTTTGAATCCCTTGCATGTGATCAACAACATTGCTCACCATGTTTGCTTCATGCCAGCTGCTAGGATGGATCTATAACTTGTACGGGCGTAATTTCATCCGTGAGTGCTATTATCACTCCAAAATTTCCAAGGGTTGTCTAATGCATTAAAAATAAATATCAGAGGTATCTACAAACCTACTTTGGATCTTAGGATCTAGCCTTCATAAACTTAGAGAGGGCTCTCTCTATCTGATTTAACTTTGTCTATTTAATGGATTTTAGGCTAGTTATGTCTGCTTAATTGGATTGGTTTTGTTTGGTTGGCAGAATTCATGATCTAGATGAATAGGTGCTTTTCCATTTGCATAGGGCTATGGAGTCAATATGACTTTCAAAACATAACAATCAACAAAATATAAAGGAAGAATTACAGGACAAGATAGGTGAGCTATATCAGATCTCAAAGCTGAATGGTGAAATGATTTTTTAATCGAGATCAAGGAGCAATTAAGAATTCTGCAAACCAGGTACCGAAGAAGGGTGAAGAAGATCCATCGAGATCAGAGGGAAATTAAGAATTCTCTAAACTAGATATCAGAAGAAAACATAGAAATGTATAACAGTTAAAGCGGAGTGTAATGTTTAAGTAAATTTTGTAGTAACAATCATGTTATAACATTCAAATTTAGAACACATGAAAGTTTAAGAAATACTTAGAAAGAAACATGAACAATTGAAATTTATACTTCACTGAGATAGCTCAACACATGAATCCTGTAAAGAGGTCTCTTTATAACTTATTATGTTTGTCAACTGGAAGTTGGTACAATAACCCTCAGGTAATAGATCAGTCAGCTATAGAAATATTTAGAAATCTACCCCTAATACCTCAAATGATGAAGTATTTATACAAAAATTTACAAAATATCTTGTCACCTAACTACGATTTATTTAAGGAAAATAAATATATTTATGCAAAAAGATAGTGACACCTATTTAGCTGACTGAAATAAGTCCCTTTTTATTTTCTTGTTGTTACTACACTACTTCTTTCATCTAATTCTCTTTCATGTTTTCTTCTCTTTCACGCTGTCTACTCCTTTCACCTGCTTGTCATTTATCTGATTCTCTTTTCTTTTATCCTTTATAGTGAGTCACACCATTTTTCCCATGTTTCTTCATCTGGGAGTTTGATTTTCATCATCTTCCAGTAAATCTCATCTGCTTCTGTATATTTGCCAAATGTACGTTTGTTCACAAAAAGGCTATTTACCTCATGCTGGAGGTAAAAAAAGTTTTCTACAGTCTAGAGGAGCACCTTTCCCATGGGAAAACCTTTCAGTGATGAATTTTTGGAAGCTTATTTAGTTACTTCTCTCAAATTCTTATCATAGTCTTCATGTTTCATCAATTCATCATTGATTACCAAAGGATTAGGCAGACCCTTTTGTCTCAATACTTCAAATTTGTCAAAAAATATGTTTACTGCAAGTTTCATGTTTTGACATTTATCGTCAAGTTGTATCATCAAAATTCTCTTGGAAATAATTTTCTTCACTTCTTAAATGGTCTTTGTTCAATCAATTATCCTAAGCTCCTCTAATTCATACCTGTTTTTAGAATTTATAAATTTTATTATTTTAGAGGCTTCCTCTGGTTTCTCCCCAAGATCTACTTTTACCTTTTGAATTGCCTCACTACCTCCCTTCTATTCAATTATTACCTGTATAGATGGCCAAATATGATTAAATGAGTTAATGATATTGGCCCATAAATGTTTCTTTTCTTCGGCCAAAGGATGCTTTAGTGACAATTATTTTTCTAGTCGACAGATCCTTTCATTCAATTTATTGGCTTTTTGTTTCTCAGCTTGATGCATTACTTCTTCTAATTTCTTTTCATCTTCTAAGCTCTTCACCTTGTCCTTGAGCTTATTAATATGTGTTGTTTGAATGGGAATATCTTCCATAGCTTGAATCAATTTTTTGGCCTCATGAATGGGATGGGTTGTTGGTTTTGCTGATGTAGATGATGTAGCTGCTGGAGCTCCTATGGGAATCACAATAATGGGAATTTCTTCTCTGCTAGTCGATTTCTCCTATACCAATTTATCCATTTTCGTCTCCATTTCTTGTAGTTGAGTTGTCAACTGGATGATTAAGTTCATCATTGCATCCTTTTGATTAAGTTATTCCAACATGTCCTTGGTTTGTGGATGTTCAGTAGTTGGTAGCTTTAGTTGTTTCTTGAGTGAAATTATGTCTACATTTCTCTTTTTAATGAGTTCTTCTACTGCCTTGATATCAGTTGGATTATAGCCAATTTCAATTACCAACTCTTCTAGTGACCTATTGCTATTCCCTTTTGCCTGTGATGAGGCCCTTTCCAACTTTAACTGCGACTATACATTTTCAAGAGAATTCTTCAACTTTTGGACACTTAGATATTTTTGTGTTATGTTTGAATATATCATTTCTCCTGCCTGTTTATGAAATTCAATATGGTTAATTGGATGCACATCCTTGGCATGAATTTCAGAGGTTGTTTTCTAATAATATTTTCAAGTTCTTGGGACCTTTAAATCTAGCTATAGAAAATTCATTTGCATTTTCCTTGTTTCGAGGTCAAAAGTTGAAAGAAACCTAATCTAATCACTAGGAGTTTGTTTCCAATATTGTGTACATATGGCATCTTTTAATGCTTCATTTTTTATTTTAATATCTTTGTACCTTTCCATGATATATTTCTCTTTGTCCATTGTTTTTCTAGATGATGTAACTTTTGCATTATTCTGAGTTTGAATGATCTATGCACTAGAAGATGAGGGCAGAGGTGCTTCTTCTACATGTGTTAAGGATGCATCACCCATGATGATAACCTCTATTTCTACTTCAACTGTATTTTCATGCTCTATTACTTGATTTAGCTTGGTTTTATTTCTGCTCACAAGCTTAAATTTAGTATCAGACATGGTTTTAGCTTAGTAGGATCCTTCCTCTCTAGCCCTTTTTGAACTTTTTTCTTGTGGGTCTAGATTATGTATGGTGGAACTAGTCTTAACCTACTTATCCATCTCCTAAAGAGTGTTTTCCAACCACTCTGACTGGTTGGAATACTTTTCAATTTCTAGTTTTGACTCACGGATGAAGGGGGTCAATTTGAAGTTGACTCTTGACTTACTTATGACACCTAAAGGATCATAATTCCATTTGAAACTTCTATTGAACTTGAACTCTTGTAAACATCTATCTCCTTCTTTTCGAACATTTCTATTGTTACATATAAAAGGCCCTTTTTCGTTTTTAATCTTGAACTAGGTCTTCTTTTTAGCTAAAAGGAAATGGATCTCATCAAAATTCAAGATTTGTCTCATGTATTCCAAAGAAAATAGCCACATTCGAAGGTATTTGGGAAGCTTGTATGGAACTACCTGGATTCCATACACTGATCTTTGGATCATTTTGGTATAAATACCAGTCTCCTATTTTATTTTAATTAGACAAGTATAACACTTTCTTAATCTCTTCAGTGATTCTAGGTTGAATGCTATTGCTTAACATGATGAGGACTTTACTTAATGAGCCTATGGTATATCACATGTGTTCGTGGGATACTAAACAATATTCCTAATTTGATTACATATTGGAAAATACCTCTAAAAACCACATTATTTAACCCCCTAGCAATACAAACCCAATACACCTTCCCAATTTAAAAAACCCCTACTTTCACTTGATATTGTAGATATCTATTTTTTTATTAACATTTTTTATACCCCTTTATAATTTTTCATTAGCTTTGAGCTCATTTTTTATACCATTCCAATATAAAAACCCTTTACTCCCTATATGGCCCACAATTTATTATGCCATTTTTTCTTCAATAAATATCCCCCAATGTGAACCTACGTGCCATGGTATTGCTACCTTAGTGAAGCCCCCGTGCTTAGCATATTGACAATTGGATAAAGAAATGAGTGAATGAAGTCTTTGTGTCTAGATTCTAGAGGATCCTTTCTAATCAAGGATGTCCAAAAGACAACAGATTGGGGATTGCCCTTTGTGTCCAGTTTTTGGACGCTGACTGCAATCCTTTTTTACTAGAAAAACAGAAACATATGGAACAAAACTGAGGACTATTTGAACACACCATCTTTAGGCTGCTTGACTAGCTGATCATGGATTGCATTTCCTGGGAATTGAGAAATTTTGAAGGTTATAACTGGAGGCTAGCCTTTGCAAAAGGTAGAGAGGAAACCCAGGATGGATTCTTCTACATGCTCATTAGTAAAATATCCTAAAATATAATATAACATGGTTAAAATTTTCCTGGTTTATTCTAGGAACATGGTAGCAACGTATGGTGGGTTTTCCTTGGGAATTTTAGTTGTTTTAGGGAGGAAGGTCTAAACAATTTAAGACCTTTTAGGAAAATCTAGACTTAGGTAAAGCTCAGTAAGGGTTTCAATGGAAAGAGACACTCCCTCTGGTTTTGGTTGAATTTGTAACATTTGATTAATGGATTGAACATTGATAGTGAATAGGAATTCATGGGCAGGGGTGACTATGGGTCTTTCATTTGGTAAATAATTGATTTGGCATAGTCTGATGAGCTCAAGGCATTGATAGATCTATGGAAATGCATACTTGGACAGGTTAGACTCTCGGAGATGAATATCATCTGCTTGGTCAAAAAATTTGTTATGGCTCCAGCAGTGGAGCTCCAAGAGGTTGGACTCTCTCATAGTGTCAATGCTCTTGAAGTCTTTCTCAGCCAAGGGTAGGTGTTTGACATCTGCTAGTAGGGTTTGAAGAGGGTTTAGAATTAGAACGCTCTAAGAAGCCATTAATTTGGATCAATTTATCAATTTTTGAGTTCAATTGAAGGAGAAGAGTACTAGAATTACTTGGAAAAACAACGAATTTTAGTTGTAGAGTGGTCCTAGTGGTGGAATAGGCTCTGTTTTGGGTTGGTGATAGCTTTTGGTATTTTCTTGTAAGTTCCACAACAACGGTTAAATAACAAATTCTCAGGGTTTTCTATTTCACTTTCTTTTGGAATTGTCGGGATTTTTCATAGCGCGGTGGTTAATTACATAGCATGGGTGTTTATTGCATAGTGCTTGGAGGCAGTTTGGTCATTTATTGCATTGCCGAAAGGTGGTATGGTGGTTTAGGGCTATGGGATGCAATACAATGTGGTGGTGCCACATGGAAGGGGAGGGGATGGGTGAAACAAGTCATTTTGAAACATTTCCTCTATTTTAAAGGTCAGTCATTGGTGGGTGCGAATGTTCTTATTAGGTGTTAGATCTGACAGATAGCTATCTGACCGATGGAAGAGTTAGGTGGTTCTGATAGGTGGGACCCGGGGATATTTGATGTGGAGGGGTATGATAGGTTTAGTGATATATCTTTGGGACGAGGAGTTATGAAGTGGGGGTTAAATTTGATTAAAAGAATTTTTTTAATTAACCTTTATCAAGCAGAGTAAGTAAAGGGGAAAGGGATTTTTAAAGGAACAAGGGTTTTTTTAGGAGGGGAAAAATATTAGGGAATGAAAGTAATGAAGGGGTAATGAAGGGAATATCTAAATAATGTGTAAGTTAGGAAACAAATAACTTAGGGAATAAGTGTGAAGGAAAAAACTTAATGGGGGGGAATTAACATGTAAGGGGTTTAGTGGATGAGGGGAAACTAGTGAATGAGCTTTAATATTCAGGACTAAGGTTATATAGAACTTTGTTTAGGGTAAATACCCAAATTAATATATAACTATTGTGAATGTCCTCCTTCTTTGACAATTCCTCCTGCTCATGAAACATAGGATTAAGCATGTTGAAGGTGCATTTGATTTAGCAACTTTATGCATTCCAAAACCTATTTTACCTAACAACTTTTTATCTCCTTTATTGGGTACATTTGAGCTTGCTGACCCCTTTTATTTTCTTTTGATAAACAAACTAACTTATTTCTAACCTTATATCTTCCAGTAGCTCAAATTAAACTTATGAACTCATTTTATTCTCTACCTAACTAATGATCTACCAAGATTAAATGGTTTGGTCAAATCTTTATGCACTAACTATCATGACATAAAATTTAAAGCATGAGTAATCAAGATTGAATTGTGTGATCATCATGAATTGTGGCATTTTAGACAAGCTGCACACAATTTTATTTACAAAAAGTAAGCTAAGAGTAGTGGCATTTGAACGTGCAACACTTTCAAAATTTATTTTTGTTTCTTTTTGTGGGGATCATATTTCATATCTTTTTTATCTTCTTTCTTTTGGTCCTTTCATTTTTTTTTTTAGGACATACCGTCTTTTTATTTTTTAATATGGAAAACATCTACAGAAGCAAAGGTATGTACACTATTACAAGATTTAACATAGTCAATTCAAAAGTATGATCCCTATTATTATAGGAACCTAATAGTGGCTCCACTTGGGAATGACATCTCCATGTGAGATGCCAAGAACTTTCTAATTAGTGGCCTTGGAGTTTTGATTGTGCTTTACTTGGAACTGCTTTATGTGGTCTCCATTATTCAACTAGATGATGTTATAACTTTTAAAGCTTAACATTTCTTTTTTAGGCTTCAGCTTTAGAAGACAATCATCCACTCCAATCTGAACTTTTCTATGGTATTTATAGTGAATAGAGTTGATGAAATACTGATTACTCTCGTGGAAAATAGTACTTCAACATTCGACCATTGAATGGTCCACTTTGTATGTTTGTACCATCTAATTCTTTAAAGAAAAATGCATTGTTGCCTCTGTAACCATAAATAACATATGGACCTTTCTAGAAAAATTCAAATTTCCCATGTTTTCCTTTGCCCTCCCTTCCGGAATCCCATTTTAATACATTATCACCTATGTAGAAATTCCCTGCTTTAGTTTTCTTATCAAAGACATTCTTGATTTTTTCTTGAATTACTTGGGATTTGATATAAACTTCTTCCCTCATTTGTTGCAAATGAATTATTTGGTTTATCCTTCTTTTGGATGCCATTTGGTTCTACTTGCAGCTCTTGAATCATTTTCATTACTGGTACTCGTAATGAGGACGGAAAAAATCATCCATCCCATATAACAATTGATAAGGGGATATACCAATAGATTTCTTAGTAGTAAGTCTATCTTCCCATAGGGCATTTACCAACTTTTTATTCGAGGTTTTCTTGTTACCTTCTAACAACTTCATGATGATGTTGAATAGGCTTTTGTTTGAAGATTCTGCTAGTCCATTACCTTGAGGGTAATAGGTAGTGGAATGGCCTAGGGTGATATTGTATTGATTACAAAAATCTACCATTTTCTTGGATTTGAAGGCAGCAACATTTTCAGTGATGAGCATTTCTAGGCATCCAAACCTAGAAAGGATGTTCTTCTCAAGGAATGAAATGATGAAAGAATCTATGGCTTGTCTAGAAGGGATGGCTTCTATCCACTTAGTAAAGTAGTCAATGGCTATAAAAATCCATTTATGTTGGGTTGAGGAGGGTGGGTGAATTTCCCCAATGAAGTCTAAACCACATTGTTGAAAAGGAATTTCTGTTGAGATAGGTTTGAGGGGTAATGGTAAGAGTTTCTTCTTGCATTCAAATATTTGGCATGTGTGACAGGAGGTCACATGTTTTGGGGCATCTGCAAAAAGGGTGGGCCAGCAAAAGCTGCCCTTAAAATATTACCAGTAGTTGTTTTCCACCATAGGTGTCCCCCGTAATCCCCTGCATGAAATTCTTGCATGACTTTGTCAACTTCATCTTTTAATAAAAAATTTAACAAGATGCCACCATTATCTTTCCAAAATAAAACATTGTCTAAGATACAATGTTTCATTGCTTTCATTTTTAGGGATCTACTTTTAGTTCTAGATAAACCAGGAGGAGATTGTAGGTTGAGTAAAATAAAAATGATGTCTGCATAACAGGGTGAATCTATGAAAGCTTCAATGATTTGTCGAGTCACCATCTCTTCATGATCATCTATGACAACAATGAAATTTATGTCTAAGGCATGACAATTCAATTCATCCATGAGTTTGGCTAAACCTTGGACTTTAATCAATTTTGTAGGCTTGATTTCAATGTCATACTCTAGTATGGTGGCAATCCATTTGCCTCTTTTTCAATTAGGCCCATTCTAAGTTAGAATGTAGTTTACAACTATGTTTGGAACATATGTTATTATGTGACAGTATAGAATATATGCTCTGAAATCCTTTATGGATTTCACTAAATCAAGGGCTTGTTTTTCCATTATATTCTACTTTAGTGTAGTATTTGTCAAATATTTACTAAGGAAAGTGATGGCTTGCTCATAACCCTCATCATTATATTGCAACAAGACTGCTGCAATGGTGTGCTCCGAAAGAAAATGAAAAAAATTATGAAGTCTTTGTTAAAATTAGGACTTATGACGACAAGTGTTTTAATAAGGATTTCTTTGATTGCTTCAAAATATTGTTTAGCCTCTACTATCCACTTAATTGTTGAATCCTTTTTTAACATGTTATTAAAATATATAATTAGTTCTTCTATGTTAGAGATGAATCTTCTAAGAAAACTTATTTTACCTAAGAATGATTACATTTATTTAATTTTCCTAGATTGACTAATGTTTAGGATTGCTTCTATTCTAGCTAGAACAACTCTAATATCCTATTTTGAAATTATGTGTCCTATGAGTTTTCCTTCCTCTAATCCAAAAAGTGATTTTTTAGGATTTAAGGATATGCCAAACTTTCTACATTTTAGGACTACTCTTCTTACATGATGTAGATGTTCATTATCTGACTTGGAAAACACTGTGATATAATCTAGGTAGACGACAAAAAAGTCATGGATTTCCTTTGCAAAGGCTATGTCCATGGCTCTTTCGAATGTTGCTCCAACATTCATTTAATCCAAAGGGAATTTTCATATACATGAAAGTTCCCAGGGAGTGGTGAATGTAGTCTTTTCTTGATCTTCAAGTTGGACTAGGATTTGATTGTATCCATAAAACCCATCATGTAATGAAATTTTGGATTACCATCCTACCCTCCAGAGAATGTGATCCATTTTAGGGATGGGATAGCTATCCTTCGGTGATACTTTATTCAATTTTTTGAAATCAACACAGAGTCCAATTTCACCTGTTTTCTTCCTAGTGGGGACTAAATTAGAGACCCAATAAGAATATCTAATGGGTGCTATGATCTAAGCATCATACATCCTTTTTACTTGTTTCTCTACTAATGGCATAAGAACAGGGTTAATTCTCCTTAGCTTTTGTTTAAAGGGTTTCTGATCCTCTTCAATTGGTATCTTATGTTGGATAATGTTGATATCCTAAGACTTAAGGTCTTCATAGCTCTAGGCAAAAACATCTTGGAATTGTTTAAACAAGCTAATATACTTTAGCTTTTCATTTGGCAGTAGTGTCCTGGATATCTTGATAAGCTTAGGATTTTATTTTGTTCCTATGTTGCATTCTCCTATATATGACCTTAGAGGCTCCATTTTAGGTTTTCTAGCAACACCATTGGAGCCAAAGAGGTCCTCTAGTGGAGCTAATTCCTTAGGCATAAAGTTATCTTTGAGGTTCAAAACTTTTGATTCATCACTATTTAATTCCTCAATTTCAACTATATCTAGTTGTTCTATTTCTAGATTGGTGAATTTAGTTGGTTCTAGCTTATTTATGTTATTTAAATATATTTCATTGTTAATGGTATAATCTGATGTATAGTGAGTGTCTATATTACCATTTCGAATTTCACCTACAAAAATCATAAAATCACGAATTAGATTTTCATGTGAAAAAGTTTGCCAATACTTTAAATTATCAGGTATGGTCAGTCTATGTCTTACCTCAGTTGCGTATTGATGATTTGGCTCGTGATCCAAGTGCAAGAGTGAAAATGGACCCCTCCAAGACCTTTTACTTTTGTGGTGTGTTAAATTGCATTTTTAAATAACATATATGAATACATCTGCATGTTGTAAAGAAGAGGAACATGTCAATAATGAACACATGAAATAACAAGACGTTGATAACGTTGTTTGTCCAGGAGGGACTACATCTTTCGGCTTCAATGTCAAGATGGTGTAGGCTACAGCATTAAGTTATCTCAGTAGTGATGATGTACATAAGCGATGATGTCACGATCATACAAGGAAAATGCCCTTACGTAGGAGTGGCTCTAAGAGATGTTCCACTATAGGAACTCTTAGTCAAAAGACTCTTATCAATATGACACAAAATCATGTAAGATGAGCACCTTGCCAACATGGCATAAAATGGATCTCAAGATAAACATACGTGATGACAACATGAGTATCCCATCGACATACAACAAAGGGATCCCAAAACATAACATGACAAATCATGAAAATAATTACATCACATAGATGATTCCACGTCACATCAAGAAGTAATCATGAAAATGACTAAGAAGCAAGATCCCACATCAAACATCAAGGGAGGACCTGTACAGCACAATGCATAGCAAAATAAGTACATGCATGCTTCATATACCTCACAACCAAGGGACATCTAAAGAATCAAGTGTCAAACTGATGAAGTTGTTCATGCCATTGATCTCATGGCATCAATCACATGGAAATGGTTGTTCACACATAAATGTTGACACCTGCATTACACTTAGAAAAGTGGCTGAATAATAGAATGAGAAAATGAGAAATTTGATTGCACCATCGGATTTGTGGCATTAAGTAGTGTGGAATCAATTGTCCAATTTTTGAATTCTGAGAAATTGAGAATCTAGGGCTCAAGGAATATTTTAGATTCCCCCTAGATTCCTCAAAGATTCTGCTCCATGGGTGGACTGGAAATCTGCAACTCTAAAGGTGAATTTCGCTTTGCCATTGTGATCCCTATGGAAAACCATGAAAAATGTTTGTAATCTTGACTATGTTCCAACAAAAATAATTTTTACCTCCCCGGAGAATCTTTGGGCGTCAAAGAATATTCTGCCTCCTCTATCTCAAAATCTATGCCCACTCCTAGTTCCTTCATCCCTCAAAATATGTATGTGCTTCTCTAAGTTTTTGTGGCCCCTTCCTTGCTCCTCCATGAAGGTTTATGTAAAATTTGACGGGGAAGTTACAAAGAAAAATTCGTTGGGCTAGTGACTAAATCTAGCGCACTTTGTTGGAGGTGGTTTTGCATTCAGATACCTGTGGAACCAAAATTAACATGTAACCATATTTTTCAAATAGTGTGTGGTTGGAATTTTTAGAGTGTGCATTAAAGTTTTTTGGTGGAGGTTGTGTTATATGAGGGTTCATGTTTTGGCGCATTTATTTGGGAGGTGGTACATATCACATGGGGTTGCCCGGTGTGGGCCGGCCCACGTAGGCCGAACGGGTTTAATGCCCATTAGAATAAAATAAAATCGAAATGTGTTATGTTATGTAATTGACATGGAGAGTGGAGATGCATGGGGTGGTGGGGGTGGTTGCCCAACACCTCCCTTTTATATATATATATTATATATATATATTTATTATATTATATATATTTATTTATTTTGAATATAATAATGCAAATTTTGAAAATTCAAATTTAAGTAGTAGGAGTCTTTTTAACAACCGCACAATTTCACTCAGAATCTAGCCTAGGTTGGTTGGAATCCGATGGCCAGAAAAAGTCAAAATTGTGGCCTCCTTAAGCCTGCCGAGTCATCAAAAAGTCAACCGAACTTTGACTGCTTGTAACTTTCTCATCCAGACATGGATTGACGAACCATTCACACCACCACGATCAGGACAATGAGATCTATGCTCTATTCCTGGTTTGAGTATAATCCAAACACTTTGATTTTTGATCTTTCGTCAATCCTCTTTGTCCTGTGTGTCTCTCTAGATCCACTTGGATCAATCCTCACCATCGAGGAGATTTTGTTCCTCCAAAAGCATGAAAAATAATCTAAAACTTTTCTATACCTTTTATGAATCACAAGCATCCCAAAAAGGCCTCACTTCCATCTCCTTCACCTTTGTTCTTCGGATCCTTAAATGATGAGCCGAACCTGCAACCTCTGCAACCTATAGTAAATTATTTTGCAAATTACATGCTTGACTTTCATGACCAACTAATGACCCAAGTGTGCCACACTTGCCATGAGTTTATAACACATACACAGTGGTCAAGTTTACATGAAGATGGATGCAAGAACCCAGCTACGATGACAAGCCCAACCTATGATTTTTTCTTCAACAAGTGATGGAAAACACATCATCATTGCTACACATGATTTACAATCATAAGGCCAAACACTATTGTGTTGAAAAGTGATGGAAACACGACATCACTTTTCAAAGCTTAACATGTAACACGGAATAAGACTAGACATCATTATTGCTGAACAACTGATGGCAAACACATCATCACTTTTACATTTTAAAATGCAACAAATGATTTACAAAATCATGACCATGAAATGATAACATGCTTAAAAACCATTTTTCACTTATCAATGTGAATGGGTCCCCTCCTTGTGGTGGTTTTTCTTGTTGAGCAACTGCCTCAACTGGTTCACACACAGATGCTTTGTATTTAAGGCACTTCTCTTGATGGAGCCTCCAACAAGTGGCTCTTTGATGGCAACTTCTATCGCAATGACTACAATAGGTTTTCTTCCTCCATATCTACTTGACCTATTTCTTTTCATGCCGTTGAGAGGGTCTTTCATGCGTCATCCTTTTGTGTGCTGCCATTATTTTCCAATACTTAGAAAATGTATGGTTATGTAATCCAGAAAAGGTTCATGTTTTTCGATGCATGTTTTACATTCATTATTATCAACATGATCATAACTGAAATGAACATTTGAATGTCGATATTGGTTATACCTTCCCTTGTTGTTTTTGATGTCATGATGACGATGAGAGCTTGCCTCAACTCAATCCCTGCGATGGGCACTGTCATGGGATTATGGGGATGTGTTCCCATCATTCTCTTTCCCCAATGATTTCAATGATGTCTTGGATGACTCTGACACCTTCGAGGACTCTCCTTTAGTGTATCTCGAGCTTTCAAATCGATGTTCGTGCACAACCTCCAAAGCTTCAATTATTCCTTCTTTATTAGCACCAAGTTCCTTTTTCCTTCTCGTGCTTCGTCCTGGTAAGGAGCCTCATGTTTGTCCCTGTAATTGGGATCTCCAAATTTCCAACCGAAACCATGCTATGTGATGATCAAACCAAAAGGAAATCAACATCTTTTACCTACTATGTTGGCTTGGAAAGAACTGATGATGGTTGTTCATCATCTATTGTTGGTGATTCTTTAGCTGTCCCAGTGCATTCCCCAACTTCCTTTGTGACATATCCAAGTCTTTCCCAACGGGGTAATTCTTCTACTTTGATGGGTTTGAAAATGCCTTGGCCATTAACACCTAAGCCTTTTCCTTCATACCTCATTCTTTTCAATAATTTGGAGCCATTTCCTATGGTATTATTTTCAAAAATAGCAAAATCATCATCATGAAACATACATGAAGATGGACAACTAATTTTTACCTCACATGGGTCTCGCTGTAGCTTTTCCAAGGCCTCATCCTTTGCTTGTAGTTGTCATAGAAAACCCTTTTTTTCCTCTTTCTCTTCATGTAGAAGCATCTTCAATTCAATGTTTTTTGCTTGAAGATTATGTCTGTTTTTCTTTAGTTCCTCCATGGCTTCTTTTGTGGCTTGCAACTGAAGTTGCATTCACTGCTTTTCCTATGTCTCTTTCTGCATAGTTTCATACATTATTTTCACCCTTTTGTAAATGTTAATAATGGTCTCGTACATTTCTTTTTCATCCTCTCTCACTGCATGTTCCATTTTTCACACTACAATTCACATCAATTCAAAGACTGCTCTGATACCACTTCATCCAGGTCCAAGTGTGACAAAGGACCCTTCCAAGACCTTTTACTTTCTTGATGTGCTAAATTTAATTTTTAAAAGAACATAAATGAATATATTTGCATGTTGTAAAGAAGAGGAACATGTCAATCATCAACACAAGAAATAACAAGACGTTGATAACGGAGTTCATCTAGGAGGGACTATGTCTCTAAGCCTCAGTGTCAAGATGGTGTAGGCCATTGCAATAGGTGTTGTCAATAGTGATGATGTACATAAGCAATGTTGTCGCAATCACACAAGGAAAATGCCCTCACGTAGGAGTGGCTCTAAGAGATGTTCCAGTACAGGAACTCTCAGTCAAAAGACGCCTATCAGTATGACAGAAACTCATGCATGATGACCATCTCGCCAACATGGCATAAAAGGGATCTCAAGACAAATACGCATGACAACAACATGACTATCACATCAACATACAACAAAGGGATCTCAAAACACAACATGACCAATCATGACAATAATTACATAACACAGGTGATTCTGCATCACATCAAGCAGGAATCATGAAAATGAGTAAGAAACAAGATCCCACATTAAACATCAAGGAAGGAAGTGTGCAACACAATGCATAGCAAAAGAACTACATGAACACTCCATATACCTCACAACCATGGGCCATCTGAAGAAGTGGATGTCAAACTGTTGAAATTGTTTACGCCATCGATCTCATGGCGTCAATCGCATGGAAACGGCTACTCACACATAAATGCTGACACTTGCATTCCGCTTAGAAAAATGGCTACAGAATAGAATGAGAAAATGGGAAATCTGAACACACCATCAGATTTGTCATGTCGAGTAGTGCAGAATCGACTATCCAATTTTTGAATTCTGAGAAATTGAGAATCTGGGGCTCAAGGAATTTTTTAGATTCCCCCTAGATTCCTCAAATATTTTGGTCCATGGGTGGACTGAAAATCTGCAACTCTAAAGGAAAATCTGACTTCACCATTGTGATCACTGTGGAAAACTATGGAAAACAACTATAAATTTGACTATGTTCCGACAAAAATAATTTTTACCACCCCAAAGAATCTTTGGGCATCAAAGAATATTCTTCCTCGTTTGTCTTGAAATCCATGCCCTCTCCTAGGTCCTTCATGCCGCGCACTACATGCACACTCCTCTCGGTTTTTGTGCCCCCTCCTTTGCTCCTCCATCAAGGTTTATCTGAAATTTGAGGCAGAAGTTACAAAGAAAAATTCATTTAGCGAGTGGCTAAATATGGCGCACTTTGTTGGAGGTGGTTCTGGGTTCAAATCCTAGCGGAAGCAAAATTAACATGTAACCATACTTTTTAAATAGTGTGTTGTTAGCAATTTTAGAGTGCGCATTAAATTTTTTGGGTAGAGGTTGTGTTATATGAGGGTTCATGGTTGGCACATTTATTTGGCGTAGGGAGGTGGTACGTATCACATGCGGTCGCCCAGTGGGGGCTGGCCCACATGGGCCAGGCAGGTTCGATCGTCACTGGTCTCGTATAAAATTGCAATGTGTTATGTTACATAATTGATATGGAGAGTGGAGAGGCATGGGGTGGTGGGTGTGGTGGCCCACCACCTCCCTAATATATATCTAATATATATATATATTATATATAAATATATATAATATATATATATATTATATATATATATATATATATATATTTATATATATATATATATATATATATATATATATATATATATAATATATATATATTATATATATATAATAATGACAACTTTGAAAATTCAAATTTAGGCTGTAGGAGTCTTTTTAATGACCAAACAATTTCACCCAGAATTTGGCCCAGGTTGTCTAGAATCCAGTGGCCAGAAAAAGTCCAAATTGTGACCTCCTTAAGCTTGGCCAGTGATAAAAAAATCAACCCAACTTTCACTGCTTCTAACTTTCTGATCCAGACTCAGATTGATGAACCCTTCACACCATCGTGATCAGGATGACGAGATCTACACTTTGGTCATGGTTTGAGTATAATCCAAACACTTTTACTTTTGAGCTTCCATCAGTCCTCTTTGTCCTGTGTGTCTCTCTGGAGCCACCTGGATATTTCAACATGTATGATCAGCTATGAAAGTACAAAGTAAAGGTTTACAAGTTAATGTGATTAACTCCCCCTCATTCATTTTTACCCTATCCTTACTAATTTCCTATCCAGAAGAATGTTCTAGAACTTCTAATCATACAAGTTAAAGAGGCTCAGGGCATTTCTCTAACTTTTGGTGGGACCTGTCCCTCAGCTTAATGACTGATGGGTATCAAGTGCTAGAATCCCCTTCACAAAATCCATTCCAAATCATTACCCCAACTAAACCCCCTTTTCCTAAGGATAAATACCATTTTCCTAGGAGAAGTGAAAACCCCCATGTAAATCCCTTTTCACCTAAAAACCGACAAGAAACCCTTTATCCTAAGTATAAAGAAAAGTGCGTAATCGCATGCCTTTTAACCTTTTGACTTAGGAAAAAACCTCACTCTACTCATTTCATATTAATTATTAATCTTATTAAGTATAACCCCGATATAACCCTTTTCTGATATTAAATTAAATCCCTATTTAAATACCCCACTCCTTAGTTTTAAATAAGAATTATAGAAACTATGCCTAATCCCTCATTATGCCTAACCCGATCACTTTAAGCCTGTGGTTAAGCCCTAAACTAATCCCAAACTGTCGTGATAAACCCTTGGGCCCTCCTTCAATTCTTGTTCATTTCCTTTGCATAGCTCTTCTGCTTGACTACCATCAAATTGTAATCGTCGAGATCCAATGGCCCAAAGTCATATTGGTCGCACCCGATGGACTGCCTTTACCCACCCAATAAGGTGGTTTTCCTCCGACCCCCGGTTGCTACGTGTCAAGCCCCAATGTAGATTAGGTGACGCCTCCTCAAAACCACGCATGGCATAAAAGCAGTGTGACAACCCTCAAAAATGCCTGCCCGCCATTCTGATAAACTGTCCATCATTCATAAATATGAATTTAGTGCCTTATTTCAAAATATGTCCGTTAAAGTTTTAAACTGTGAAAACCCATGTTTGCGTGCCTTTCGCCCGTTTAGTAGTGTAATCCGATAAAACCCTTCAAGGCCACCCTAAACCTCTGCGATGTAATTCCACCTCCATTCATGTACAAAACACTACCACGACCCCTTCCCAATGCATCACTGTGCAAATAAAGCTATCAAGTGCATTTTTAGCTAACCGAGGTTTTCTCAATCATTCATTAAATGTGCAGGTAATCCGTTGAAGTCCAAAGCTTAGATAAATAGCTCTGATACTAGTCGCAGAACCTTTTTACTCCAACACTCAACAAGAAACCTGTTCAAAACCTATATTCAGAAGAAAGGACCACTATACAAGGAGCAAAGATGAACAAAATTGCCCACAGAGCAGAGAAGAAAACATTGACATGGAGCATTAACTGTCAAAATAGAGGAACCAGAAAGAATATGCAGTTAGAAGACAAACAAGTGAAACACACAAAAAGTTGGTTATGTAGGTTTTAACCCCATATAAAAATTACCTGCATATCAATTCTAAAACACATAAAATAAACAATACGAGAGCATAACACATAAAACACATATACACAGAGACTTTCCCTTGGATCCCAAAATCGGGACTACCAACTTGACTTTTCATTATTTTTCTTTCAATGTTATAATAAATATTTATACATGCTGATGCATCCAATACCATGGACTGAAAACCATCGCGTCCAATATCATGGATCGAAAACCATCACGTCCAAAAAACATGTGCGAAAATCATGCACAAAACCATAGGTGGGTCCACCCAACCTAACATAGGGTCCAAATCCAAAATTTTCCGAGGCTTTAACTTGGACCCTATAAAGTGGGGTTGCGGGTATACCTCAAACCCCCTATGACCCCTCCGTAGCTACACAATCGGCACAACAAATGGGGGCTTCGCCCCCCCTCTAACCTCCCGGTTAACTACGTGGGCTAGTCATGGAAAGGATATAATAGAACCCAACATTCTCCCACTTCTTGTTTTCTTTCCACTAGGGGCCACAAAAGAGCTTAGTCATTTTTCTAGCCCTGAAATGCCCATTGTCTCTCTACACCAAGAAAACTTCTCAGATCTCACAAATTTTGTCCATGCATCTGCAGTATTCTTCAAAGTGTCCACCTTTACCAACAACAACTTTTTGTCTTCTATCATATCCCTCACAAAATGATATTGAACATCAATGCGCTTTGTCTTTGAATGATATGCAGGGTTCTTTGCCAAGAAAATTGCACTTTGGCTGTCATAGTCTATCCTTATAGATCCCTGTGCTACCCCCATACTTGAACACCATCTTTGTAGCCAAACTACTTCCTTGCTTGCATGAGTGGTTGCCATGTATTCCACCTCTGTAGTTGATAGTGCCACTAAAGATTGTTTCTTACTCATCCAACTGATTGCACCTCCAAATAGGTTAAACACATACCCACTTATAGATCTTCTCTAATCTAGATCTCTAGCCCAGTCTGCATCAACAAAGCCACGAATATCCGACATTCTATCCAATCCTAATCTTCCTTGGTAGAAAAAACCATAATCACTAGCGCCATGCAAATACCTGAAAACTGGCTTCATTGTTGTCGAGTGCCCCTTCCCTAGTTTTGACGTAAACTTGCTCAATACTCACACTGAATGTGCAATGTCTAGTCTTGTAGAGACCATTGCATACATGAAGCTACCAAATACACTTGCATATGGAACACGGGCCATGTCCTCTTCCTCTTCTTGTGTCTTGGAACACTGTTCAGTAGATTACCTCAGACCTACAAGAATAGGAACCTTCACCAATTTACTATCCTGCATATTAAATCTCTGCAATATTGTCTTGACATAGTTCATCTAGTTTAACCAAAGCTTCCTCTTTGTTCGATCTCTTCTAATTTCCATGCGCAAAATATAGGTTTCAACACCAAGATCTTTCGTGTCGAATTTGGAGGACAAATGGGTCTTCAAATCTTAGCTAATTTCTTTGTCATTTCCAACCAGCAACATATCATCCACATACAAGACCAGATAAATAACATGGTCACCAATTAATTTAAAATATACACAGTGAGCTGTGTTGCTTCTAGTGAAGCCAAGTCCCCATATAAATGTATTAAATTTCTGATTCCACATCCTCAGTGACTATTTTAACCGATACAGAGACTTCTCTAACCTACATACCAGTTCTTTCTTACCTTTCACTACAGAGCCTTCAAGTTGTTTGATGTAGATTTCCTCTTCCAAATCCCTCTCAATTCCCTACACCTGAGACTAACCTTTTGCTACCAACCGAGCTTTGTATATCTCCACTTTTCCTTCTGCATTTTTTGCCAATGGGTTTCCTTCCAACTAACAACTCCACCAGATCCCAAGCCTCATTTTTATGCAAAGATGCGATTTCATCAACAATGGCCCATATCCAAAGTTTTCCATCCTCTGAATCTACTACTTCCTTCACAGTGTTGGGATCATCGTCAGTAATAGATAAAGAAAAATTTGAACAAAAGGCAGATGGACTATACCTTTCTGGCTACCTTCTATCTCGAACTGATCATCTTACACCCGGAGTTTGTGGCTCTTCATCTTCTGATTCGTCCTCTACTATAGAGTCTGATTCTTCCTCCTTAAGCTCAAACTCTATCTTGTCAGGTTCCTTTGGTTGGACTCCATGTTTGATAACATCTTTTACCTCTCTCAACAACAGATCTCGGTTGTACACAACCTTCCGTGTGACTGGGTTCCAAAGCTTATAACCCTTTAAACTATCCTTATACCCAATAAAGATGCACTTTTCAGATTTACTATCCAACTTGGTTCATTTCTCCTTTGGAACATGTACATATGCATCACATCCAAATACCCTTAAATGTGAAAGAGAGCGTTTCTTACCAAACCATACCTCTTGTAGAGTGTTAGCCTCCAACACTAATGAAGGTGACCAATCGACTAGGTAACATGCAGTATCCACTGCCTCTGCCCATAATTCCTTATCCTAACCTGACACCACTGAGCATGCTTCTTGCCCTTTCCATCAACGTCTTATTCATTCTTTCTACAACTCCATTTTGTTGAGGTGTATATGGAGTATTCTTCTGCCGTGCTATATCACACTTCTTATAGAATTCTTCAAATTCCTTGCTGCAAAAATCTCCACCATTATCTATCCTCAACACCTTTATCTTGTTCTCTATTTGATTTTCCACGAGAGCCCCAAATTATTTAAACTTGTCAAAGGCTTCAGATTTCTTCTTAAGGAAATATATCCATGTATTCCTTGAGAAGTCATCTATAAATGATACATAGTACACGGACTTGCCCAGTGATGGAAGCTTCACAGGTCTAAACACATCATTGTGCACTAGTTCTAATATCTATTTCACCCTATTACTACCGGAGGGGAAACTCACCCAATTCTACTTCCCATATACAAAATTTTCACAAAAATAAAAATCCAAAGAGCTGTTACTCATACCTTCTACCATACCTTTACCATGGAGTATTCGAAGGCCCTTCTCTCCAATATGTCTAAGCATTTGATGCCACAGCATGGTCTTCTCTCCAGAGACCAATAGATTTTCTACTCCACTTTTAGGAACCATAGAACTGTTGTACCCAACAATAACATTGCTACCTTGTAGCTTGTACAGAGTTCTAATTCAAACTCCCTTCATCAATACTAGTGCTCCCGGAACCATTTTGTGGCTATCCTTCTAGAACACTATTTTTACACCTACATCATCCAACTTGCTTACAGAAATCAGATTTCTGGCCAACGCAAGAATATGCAGAACACCCGAAAGTGTTCTAACCCTTCCACCTTTCAACTTCAACTTCAATTTTCCACGACCAATGATTCTAGCTTTCTTATCATCCGCTAAGAAGACATCACCACCATCGTATTTCTCATACTAGCAGGACCACTCTAATCCAACTCGAGTGTACTTTAAAATACCAACATAGAGTAAGCTACTAATCCAACCCTATGGGTAACAAATAGGTGTGATATCCTATTCTCTAGAGTTTCCTCAACACTAGGAGCTCTCTATCTCAATTCCTCACCGTGGGATCTTAGACAAGGGGAAAGAGTATGGATCATTGTCCTTGATTAGTGGTACCCCTTATTACGAGGGGTCAAATCCATCAGTCTAAGCTACTCTCTAAAGACCAAGAAATTCTCTTTTAGCAAAGCCTTAGTGTGATTATTTTTAATTTTCTCATCTGTCGATATGTGATCGAGTCGAACGGGTCCTCTTGATACCATATCACGAATGAAGTCGTGTCGAATCTCTATGTGCTGGAACTTATCGTGGAACATGGGATTCTATGCAAGATAGATCCCACTCTTGTTATCATAGTATATCATTGTATTGCCTAGGACCTACTCAAATAGCTCTTGAAATAGCTTCCTCAACCAAACTGCTTCACAACTAGCCATGCTAGTGGCAATATAATCTACCCCAGTGGTACTTAATGCTACAGACTTATGCTTCCTACTTATCCAATATATCATGATAGGTCCAAGACTAAAACAACATCCTGGCATACTCTTTCTATCAATAACATTTCCTGCATAGTCAACATTAGTGTATCCATGAAGTTGAACATCTCCTGTAGAGTATCTTAGACCAAGTGTAATCGTCCCCTGCAAATATCGCAAAATCTGTTTGGGAGAAGTCCAATGTGTATGGAGAGGCCCACTCATGACTTGACTCAACGTGTTCACAACATAGCATATGTTTGGGCAAGTGTTCACAAGGAATATTACAGCCCCAATAAATTGTCTATACTCATATGGATTCACCAAATCGGGTCCTATGGCTTCTCCACGTAACCTTTTGATGTTCATTTCAATTGGTGTGCGTAGAGACTTTCATTCTGTCATTCCAAATATTTCCAACAACTTCACAATGTATTTCCCTTATGAAAGGAAAATCTCACCACGTGTTTGCCACATCTCAAGGCCTAGGAAATAGTGGACAAGTCCAAGGTCCTTCATCTCTAACTGAAAGGATAGTTCCCTCTTACAATTGATGATCAGGGGCTTACTACTTGTCAAGAATAAATTGTCAACATATAAAACCAAAATCAGAGGCATACCTAGGACTACCTTGAAGTAGAGATTGGGATCAAAATTGCTTCTTGTGAATCTGTTAAGCCCCTATACTACTAGTGTAACCCCTTATTGTTATTAGTACGACCCCCTTATAATATTTTTGTACCCATGTAGTCCCCATATTGTTACTCTTGTGCCCCGTAGAAGCCCACTATTGTTATTATTATGCCCTTATATTATTATTGTTTTGTCAGCTCTGATTATATTATGACTCCTTAGACTCTTATATATAGAAAGGAGGTCTTGTCATTTGTATCATCCAAGAATTGTTCATTTTTGTAATGTAAAGGAGGTTTCCCCCTTTAAGAGGATGATTTCTAAGGAATTGATCTATCTTTTCTATATTCTTGTGAGCTGGTTTCATAACATTTGGTATGAGACCTTTGAATTCTAGGGTTCTGCTGCTCCAAATAGATCATCATGGAATTTTTGCTATAACTTTTTTTTTGAGATGTTTCAGATGCTACGAAAAAAACCCATTTGATAAGAAATCGTGCTAAACCTCGGTTCTAAATTGCAGATCTTTTGGCACAATATCTGCGGAGATATGATCTGAGGAAGTCGGCCTTTTTCAGACTCCTGAATTACATTCCGAATAGGTGACTTAAGGAAAATACTCATAACTTTTGTTTTGAGCATCAGATTGAAATTTCATCAGAAGTTATAGAAAGTGGTCGGATTGTAGTTTTTTGTGTATATTGTTTAGATCCTAAGGTCAAAACAGTGACACATGGCACTTCATACAAATTTGCTCTTCTGAAAAGGTATATAATCAAGTCATCTTGGGAAATTGTGCATAGCACCTTCTTGGAGAATCAAAATTCGATCAAACTTGTGGCATTGGAAAGAGGACACAAAGGGTTACTGCAGATCACAATTTTAGAACTAGGAGATTTCAAATTACAGAAATACATCAGAGGCAATATCAAGCTCCTACAAAGTGAAAAAGGCTGTGTATATTTTTTCTTAAATTTTTGGTTAAGCTTGGTTTGAAAAATTATTTTTAAGGAATTAAGAGGGCATAGTATAGCATTAATATCGGTAACTGATGCTCTGAGGAAAGAAAATGAAAATGCCTAGTAAGCACCCTGAAAGCTCTAGCATGACTTATGAAGAAGAGGAAGAAA
Organism: Pinus taeda; assembly: GCA_000404065.3. Taxonomy (NCBI): domain Eukaryota; kingdom Viridiplantae; phylum Streptophyta; class Pinopsida; order Pinales; family Pinaceae; genus Pinus; species Pinus taeda. The sequence continues at coordinate 79,636 of APFE031678291.1, read as the reverse complement.
TGCAACATGATATATCAACATTACAAGACCAAGTGCATCAACTGTCACTCGCACAAAAAGTAATAGAAGCTAAGATGGAAAATTTGAAGATAGATTTGAAGACAGGTATGGCGGATTTGAAGACAGATTTGTCAAATTTTCTACAAGAAATACTTACTAATGGTGGTAGGGTAGTAAAGGAAACTCATGATGAGAAAAAAATAAATTTTAATCATGATTTCATAGACTCTAACATTGGTTCTAAGAACCACCATATTCCAAAAATCGATATGAGGAAGTTTTATGGCAAGGATCCCACAACATGGATACTACAGATGGGGCAATTTTCCGATCTCAATAATGTGCAAAAAACACAAAAGGTATGTATTGCCACTTTATATTTGGAACCAAATCAATTTGTATGGTATCAATCACTTTTCTCTCATAAACGAATTGTCACTTGGGTAGTTTTTATGGAAGAATTAACAACACATTATGAGGATACAAAAAGAAACACTTTTTTTAGCCAACTGATAAGTCTCAAAGAAAAGGGTTCAATGATGGATCACATTGAGGACTTCCAAAAATTGAACATAAGGGTGAAAGATATTCTAGAAGAGCATAAGATTGATGCGTTCATAGGGACTTTAAAGGATAATATCCAACATGAGGTTTGCCTTTGGGAATTTAATTCACTAGAGAAGGCATTCATGTTAGCAAGAAAAATGGAAAGCAAAATTATGGTAAGCAGGAAGCCTACCACTCACAACTATAAAGATGGAAGTGTTGTTGCCCCTAGCCTTCAAGAACCTATAAGGTTGACACCACAACCATTGGAAGAAAAAAGAGCGAAAGGGCTTTCTTACAGTTGTGATAGCAAATACACTAAAGGTCATAAGTGTGCCGAGAAGAAATTATTCTATATAGATTGTGAAGAGGAGGAAGAAAAGGATCAAGAAACATCAAAAGAAAAGGATATATGGTAGCACCCAAGCCCAGAGAAAGAAGAAATGAATCAGAACATATCTTGTAAAGCATTGGCAAGAATTACCACTCCTCAAACTCTCAAGATAGAAGAACATATGAAGAAGAAAAAGGTTCAAGAAGTGAAACATCATATCGAGAAAGAAGAAATGAATCCAACCATATCTTGTAATGCATTGGTTGGAATTACACTCCTCAAACTATCAATATAGAAGGACATATCGAGAAGAAAAATGTTCAAGAATGAAAAGATCACATCAAGCATTAATAAATGAATCCGACCATATCTTGTAAAGCATCGGAAGAAATTATCACTCGTCAAACTCTTAAGATAGAAGGACATATCAAGAAGAAAAAGGTTCAAGCAGTGAAATATCACATTGAGCATCAACAACAAGTTCTTCTACTTTTAAAGGATAACGCCACTTTGGTGCAAAAATGAATGAAACAATAGGTAGATCAACATCGTAGTGAAAAATGTTTTGATGTAGGTGATTGGGTACTTTTACTACTACATCTCAAGCAAGCTAATTATGAGAAGGAAATGTTGGCAATACTACATGCACTTAAGAAATGGAGACCTTACCAAATGGGAAGACAATTGGAGGTAAAAATGGATCATGATAGTCTTAAATACTTTTTAGAAAAAATATTATCTTTATAAGAACAAAAAAAATGGATAACGAATATGTTGGGTTATGACTTTGACATCATCTACAGAAAAGGGAAGAAAAATTTTGTTGCAGATGCACTCTCAAGAAAG